>JANHGN010007077.1:0-69182 GCA_024605025.1 Megaceryle maxima | reverse complement strand
GGCCCGGCCGCTTTCGTCAAGGAGCAGAAGGAAGCAAGATGGCGGCCCTGTAGGAGCGGGGAGCGCGGCGCCCGGCTGTGCGTGCTGGATGTCGGCAAGGCTGAGGGACGCGGCAGAGGTCAGAGCGAGTCCCCCGCGCCGGCCGCCTTCTCCCCGGCCCCCCGGGGGTGTCGCGGGGCCGCGCCGCGCCGCCGGGTGTGGGTAGGGGGGTGGGCGCCGCCGCGGCTCCCCTAACATGGCTGACTGACAGAGGCGGCGGGGGGCGCCGCGGGCCCCCCGCCGCCCCCTCCTCGCGGGGCCGGCTCCCAACTTTGCCTCGCCGCCCCTGTCCGCGCCTTTGTCTGCGCGGCGGCGAGTGTGGGGGGGGGGACGACGCGGGGGCGGACGGCAGCGGGAAGCTCCCCACCGGCTTTGAGACCCCGCCGGCCGGCCGGCGGCTCCCCGCAGCGGGGCTGCCCCGCTCTCCCCTCCGCCGCGCCCCGGGCGGCGCTGCGCCCCGGAGGGCACCGGCCTTTCCACACCCCGGCTTCCCGGTTCGCCCCCGCGCAGAGTCCCACGGAGCGCGGCCGGGGGGCCGGGGCGGCGGCGGGCCCCGGCTTTGTGCCGCTCCCCGGCCCCGGGCGGACACAAAGGCAGGCGCAGCCCCGGGGAAGTTGGGGGGGGAGGAGAGCGGCTTGCGGAGTTTGGGGAGGGAGGAGGGGGGTACGGGTGGAAACGAAACGCGGTCCTGGGGGGCGAGGGAGAAGTGGGTGCGTGTGGGTGGGGGGGCTCGTTGCGAGGCCTTCCTTTTTCTGTGCAATCCACACGCGGGCTCTGTCCGCGTTGCTAAATCTGCCGTCGGGGCCACTTGCACAATGTGGCCACGGGAAGAAAGAAAAAAAAATTACTTTCTCGTGCGTGTTCCTCTAAAATAACGCTTTCGGCGAGGTCAGACTTGTTCCCCGCCAGATGACAGACAAGAGCAACAACCTTACCACGTTTGTAAGTCGGACGCGCGGCACTGTACGCTGGCATCGTGGCATTTACTGGCGTTAAATCACCCCCTTTAGACACCCGCGGTCATTTTCGTGCCCTTACTTAAAAGGAGGCTTTTCGTCGCTCGGTTTGAATCTTGGAAATTTAGCAGACTCTTTTCTGCTAAGTAGTTTTCCTTTTCAGAGAGCGAGGTGAAGGGAGAAGTGATGTGGTCTAGCGTGCTTCCATTGAAATGTTGCAACCAAAGATCTCATCACAAGATTTGTTTTCCATGATGAGCGGCATGCAAATGTGCAGGCTTTGAGCAGTCAGCAGCAGCTCTGAATATCAGTTCAGCATCTTTTTTTAATTTTTTTTAATCGGTTTTGAATGTGATGTTTAAGACTTTGAGAGATGAGGAGATACTGTCCCTAGTGAAAGCAGGTCAGTGGATGTTGTTTGTCGGCTAATGAGGCCATTCTGTTTGCATGTTAATGGCAGGTTGACTTAGTGCAGCAGGGGGTGAGTGTAGTAACACGTACATTCACTTGTGTATCTGCCTGTGTATTTCACTACGGCACTTTCTCTGGAGGCTGTAAAGTGCAAAACAGGACGTGGTTGCTAAAGATAGTTAACGAGGAGATGTTAATGGTCAAGAGGGATGTATAAACTCGAGGCAGAGAGGGATGCGACTGAATAAAAGGCATAGCAGGCTGACTGTAGATTATAAATCATTCCTTCTCTTATCTTTCAAGAGTTAGGCAAATTTCCTTAAGTGGTGTGTGATGAACGTATTGGTTCCTTTTACCAGTAGCCAGGGGAAAAGAGCACGTTTCTTTGAGCCCTTAGGGCTGCTTGTCCCTCAACTGCCCTTACATTTACTGAAACTTCTTGGTGGTTTGTGTTGTTTTTTCCTCTTCCTGGTTATCTCATAATTAATTTCTTGCACCCCTCCAAGTGAAGGTAAGCCTGTGTAGTTTCTATATAGATTATCATTTGTGTATCATTGCTAAAGGTCCATGACTAACAATGGTCAGGTAACAGTTTTTAATTGTCATACAGAAACTCTCTTTCAGCTCTTTCAAACACGTGACACTTGGATCGCTGCTGTCTTTTGACACTTTAGTGTCTCAGTCACTAAATATCTAATTATTTTCAAAAGTCTGAAAACTGGATGTGAACACTGATACTATTTTGCTGCATCTGTGTTAAGACAGTTTTGTATATTTCTTTTCCAGCTCTGAAATTATGTTCTTGTTCTATATGTAAGTCCATTGTATCTTGAAAACATTAGTAAATCTAGCAAGTCAAGAATTTTTGGTGTGCCAGATCTGCTGCTAACACTTTGAATGTACATCTCTTGGATTTTATACTGCAGAACACCAACAATTTGGAACAAATGTAAATAAATCACTGTTGGGCTATATTTTGTCTCTCTTGCTCAGTGTTATGGAAAGCATAGTGTGAACCTTGCCAGTGAAGTCAAAAAACATTTACATTTAGCAACCAGGGTGTAGGGAGGAGGAAGAAAGAGGGCAAAGATGTGAAAAATAACAGGGGTTAGGTGGTGGGACTAAGCAGCTGTTTACATGAAATGAAGAACTCAAAAGTCATCTGTCAGTGGAAACAGTTGCTTCATTTTGGGATGTGACATCAAAAAAACTTTGTGAATGCATCCAGGGAACCTCAGAAAGTGGTTTTGTATTGCCCATTTCAGAACTAATTATTAACAAATCTTCAAAAGAAGAAAAGGTTGAATGGGAGACACAGGCTTCCGAGTTTGCCAAACTATCACTGTTCACAGCAAGGCTTTTAACGAGAACTTTGGCATTGTGCTGATTCCTGGCTTGTAGCCAGGGAAACTGGTATTGTTTTGATATAGTGCGCATGGTCCTAGACTTTGGCATGTCAACATTGTTTAAAGAACAAGAAATGTGTACCCGCTGAGGAGTTACTATGATGGACAGATTTCCAAGGTCTCTTGTTGGAAATAGGAGGCTGTAAATGTTTTTGGTTTCTGCGTGCAGAATCAGGAGACCCTGCGGTTGTTGCTGGAACAGGGACTTCAGCTGCTGGAGTTGGAAGGGACCATTCCTTTTTGCCCTGAGCTCTTCAGATGCTGTTGGGATTCCATCTCCCATACAGTTCCTTTATATACTAGCAACAGCCAGATGGCCTTAAAGAAAAAAAAAAACAACCAAACAACTAACCACCAAAACCAATCAAACACCTCCCCTAAAAAAGCCTAATTTTTTTGAATGAATCTGCTGCTCAGGTCACCTGATTTGGGTTGGACTAATGGACCTGTTTGGTGTTACAAGGAGTGCTTTGCTTCTAAGTTACTTGCATGGGCAGTAGAGTGGATTTCTCAGTGTGCCTAAGCAGTGACTTTAAATCCCTTGCTCTGTTTCATTCCAAGTGGAAGATTGTGCCTCGTGTTTCTCCAGGAGCCAAATAAGGCCCTTTTTAAAAAATTTTTCATTTTTCAAGGTGAAATTTCAGATGGGCTGTCAAATTTAGCTTGTCACAGCGAGTGACCCTTCCGCCTCTCTCACTTGACTGCCACACAGTAGCTCTTAAGTGTGGTAGCAGCATCTGTAAACCAGCTTCACAACTGGAGCCTGAAAGTGGTAGAACAAAGTTGCCAAGTGTCAAGTAGAGTTGGTGGTTATCTTGGAAACTGTGCTGGAGAACACAACCACAAATGATTTTGCCAAATAATATACAGTATTTATTTAGTCCAGCTCTCTGATTGCTGTTAAGGCAGTCAGCCAGCAGCACTAAGTGTTGTGACATCATTTTGAAAGGCAATGTGCTGGTTCTGAAATGGAGTGGGATGTACTATGATTCATTATTTGAAAGAGGGGAAAAAAAAGCTGTAGTCTGAACAGAGATAAAGCATATGACTGCATCATGGCTGAAAGCCAAAAAGGGAATTATATGAATCAATCACACTTGTAGCATTATTCCAATCCCATACTCCATAAGGCAGTGAATACCTTCTTACTCATTAATGATGTTCTGCTGGAAAACATAACCTTTTTGAATGCTGAACAAGTAACTAGTAACAAGTTGTCATAGTTCCAGTTGTTACGCTTTCAGATCCTCACTACTTGTGTGTTCAATTTGCATAGCTGGTCCCAATATCCTAGATAATAAAATGTTACAAATGGAAAGTACCATGAGTAATCATCTTCTCAGTCACCCCTTGAAAAGAAGTCACTTCTGCCTTCCCTTAGGGTTGAAAAATCTCTTGGGGGAGGTGGGGGAGGGAAACAAACCATCAAACCTCATCCATTTTCCCAAGGAATTACACAGTGGGTGGATACAGAGGTGGTGGGGTTGCGGAATAAAATTCTGAACTTCCAGCATCAGCTGGACTAATCCCAAGGACAGCTGATGACTGACCCAAAAAAATTGTTTGGATTAAAATGCTGGGAACATGCCTCACGTTAAATAGCAGGGAGTACAGAAAGAAGGTAGAGAAAAACAAAGTTTGAGAAATGTGAAGAACACTGAACTTTTTTTTCCTATATATCTCACACCCTTCTTGAAATGAAGGGGGGGGGTATGGGACAATACCCTGCCTTCTAAGAGGATCATAAAGAGTGTTCTACTAGTGGTTCCTATGAAAGTGTTTTAAATCTCTGGACAGTTTAAAGAAACTTGCTATGCTTTGAAAAACACTTTAACAGTTAAAAGCTGTAAAGATTTAGATTCCTGTCTATCTCTTCAAGTAGGCTTATTCATCTCTGTCAAACACCTTCCAGAAAGCTGAGTCATCTTAGCAACCTGAAAAAAAATTCAGGCTGTCCTTCAAAAACAAAGTTTTCTGTGGAGGTGTGGAATCTAAGCTGGAGTGTTGTTGTCTTGTAGTGTACGTATGGCAAGAAACCCCAGTAGGATTATTCTTACAAATAAAGAAAAGCTTGCAGTGTTGAGGCTTCAGTTTGACCTAGTTCTTGGGGGAGGGGGGGAGGTTAGGGGTTCCTATTAAAAAACGTAAAATAAAGACAGCATTTCTACTGCAGTGTGAAAGAGGAATAGGCTTGCTCAGGTTCAAGAAGAAAGGCAAATTCAGCATTTTAGTCTTAAGTACTGCAGATCTTTTAAGATAGTTTCAAAGTAGTAGCAAAGAAGTGAGTAGGTGAGTGGTTCAATAGCTAAGATAACCAGGAATAGCTGAATAACCAAGTACTCCTTGGAAATGTCTTCCATGGGTACAGGACAGTAGCCTTGGCACTTTCTGATTAGTGACTGCAATGCAATTTAGACTACTCAATCTCTTCCTGTGTTCTGCAGCATCACCTCTAGCCTCAAAAATATTCCACATGGGTTTGCAGCATGTGAACATGGGTTTCACCAGGTGTACGCATGGAAGGAGGAGAAGTTTCCAGGTTTAAGTTGAATTTTTTGCAGACTTTTAGAGAGGGTAACGACTCCTGTATTCTTTACATGAGCTACCCTATCATTAAATTTCAGCAACTAAAATTTAAATAACTTCTCTGCTTAACCTCCTTTCTAATAAAGCAAAAGCAGTCCAGGCTTTGTCTCCCAGTGTCCTGGCGTGAGCTGCTTTAAGTGACATAGTATTGGAAAAGGATTTGGCTCCATTGCAGTAATATCCCAGCTTACCAAGCGGGTAGATGTTTAGGTCAGGACGATGACTCTCCATGTGGTTGCACGCACGTGGTTAGAGTGTTTACAAACAGTGTCCCAGCATCCTTGGCAGCTGCCTTGACGCAGTCAGTGAGGACAGAGTTCTAGGAATGTCCCTGGTCCTCATGGGTGGTGGAGGGGGAAAGAAATTAATGCGGAGTTTAAGAAAACATCTTGTAGTTTGGGTTTTGGCCGAGCTTTCTGCATCTGTGTTGCATTCTAGATCATTGGTTCCTTTGTCAGATGCTGCTGTTTCCACTCCCCCTACTCGAACGCAATCTGGGCTGCGTCGATGCGTTTGCCTGGAACAAACTGACCCCAAGTATGAGACGGAGGTTAAGGGAATGGTTGCAAAGGTTTCAAATTATTTCCCTGCCCCCTTCCCCTTTTAAAAAATGCATAAGGAATTCAATCCCCAAAAGCCTTGACGACAAAACAGCTCTTTGCAATACAAGAATCCCACCGTAAATGGCTATGTATTTTTCCTTAATTAGGCATGACTCACTGCCTGCTAGAATACTAGAACAATTCCTGTTTTAAAGAACAAAAAAAGAAACCATGAGTCCTACTAACTTTATAAGTAAAATCAAATAGCTGAAAGTCTTTATTACTTAATGAGACATGTTGACACAAAGAGGCGTTGCTGTTACGAAAGCTAATACCACTGCAAGGCAAGTTTTGGATCTCCCTAAGACATAAGAAGCTTGGTGGAGATTTCTGCACTTACTCAACCAAACGAATAATGCTACCAATCTGTTGTGGGGTTTTTTAACGACAACAACAAAAAAAAAAAAGAGGGAGGGAGGAAAAGTGGGGGTAAGTATCGGAGTTTTCTTGCCAAGATGGTTTCAGGAATCACTGATGAAATACAGTGTAGCTGGTCAGAAGCACCCAACTGACAACGCTTCCTGCCTTTCCCTCTGGACCTAAAACAAAGCTGTCAGGCAGGTTCTGCTGTCCAGAGACTTGAAGCCTATACCGTTTGTGCACTGTGGGACCTTACTAGAAGAGGTTCTGCTCCTCATCCAGAAACTTTTTTTTTCAGTCACATGCACATTTTTCAGACTTTCTCATGCAGTTTTGCAGCAAATGCTCAGGATGGAGCGCAAAGCTCATTGCTTGCTTTATAAAATGGATCCTAAGAACTGTTTTTTTGACTCCTAGGGAGGAAGCAGTTGGTGTAAGAGGCTCTTCCATGTTCTGAATTTGTCTAGATGAGTCCTGGTATTCACCCCCCTACAACAGCATACAAAGGCCAGTCTGCAGATCTTGTTATACACATGACTTCTGCAATTATTTGTATGCTCACATTGGTTACGTTTTATGTTCCTGTTGATTACAATCACTATTTTGTTATTACACTCCAGTGGTCTCTCTCACCTGTCTTCTCATTTGCAAGACACAATTATTTGGGTCACATCCACAACCTGCTTTTGTTTCACTAGGCTCTTTACCTCCTTTTGTTTTCTGACTTCTTTTTGACACACGGCTCCCATTGTTCTTGCAGCAGCTGGGTAGCAGAAGGTAGCAAGCAAGAATAAAGAATATAAGGGAGAATATGTTATAAGGGTATTTCTGAGTTCGCACTGAGTATTTGTTCCATCTTTTACCAATTTTAGAGCTGTTAGAGAGATCAAAGGGTAAATGTTAACCCTAGGCCTGATGCTGACAGGAGAGTTTTGCCCTCAACTTCACTGTCCTTTAATGACTTTCCATATTTGTCCCTTAGAGTGAGAGACAACAAGTGTTCATGAAGCACTCGCCCCCACTTCGCACCCCTGATACTGTGTTTCATTTTTGTCTAATGTTTGTTCTTTCAGTGCTACTTCACTTGTGTTTGAAGTCACATACTTTGAAGTTATACAATTTTTGTACTTGCCAAAGGACACAAAACTCTTTCAGCTCTTATGTAAGCAAAAAGGAGCAAAGAATTATTGCATATTTCCTCTTGTGTCCAAGTAACATTACTGTCCTGCTCACGGTACGGTGAGGAAAATGAATGTTGCAGTGAAGCAGGAGTTGCTTTCCTTCCTCCAAAGTTACTAAAGTTCACAGAAGTGAGATATTTCCTTGAGGCTTAAAGTTCATGTATAGCTTAATAAAAGGAATGCAGTTTATCCCTGAAAGAGAACATATGAAACCTGGAAAATACATTGGACCTGCCTCTCCCTGGGATTTGGAGAAGCAGAGGTGTATGTGTGTGTATTACAGACCTGAACCTATTTTCTTTTCAAATGCCCAACTTTTTGTTCCCCCTGTGCACCTTTGCTTGCTTGTCTGTTTGATTTCAAGTTTGCCTGCCCAAAAAGGTCTGAAGTATTACTAAAATGGCAGCAGTAAAAATCAAAACCATGACAGCTGAGCAACTGAAAAGGGTCAGATTTAACACTTAACTCATATAACCAGTAGACATTTTAGGGTAAAGAAAGCCTATGCTAGTGAGTTTCCATTCCACGCACAGCCAGTTCAGGAGTGTACACGTCCCATACCCCCAAACAAGTGAAAATATTGACCAAATAGGGAAAAGCACTCTATTTATAAATGTGAAAAATGCACAAACCAGAGAAAATGTAGCCTTTCGGTTCTCTGTTGTTTCTGTAGTGCTCTCTGTACTTTCCACAGAACACTTGTTCTCTGAGTATGTTTCCTGTACTTTTCTGCTTCCCTGTAATCCTTAATGCAGAGAAGCTTTTGTAGGTGTGAAAAAGTAGTAGGAAAAAAAAAGAACTGTGCTGAGTTATTTTCTTTCTCTTGATTACTACATGTACTGCCTGAGAAGTGAGAGACCAGATAGGAAAACTGGTATTTATGCATTTTTACTGTGCCTATGTTCTGCAGTTGTCAATACATTAGGTGTAGGTGGCTTTTTCTTTTTCTCCTCAGTGCTGTCAGCTGACTTGTGATCCTGCAAACTGATGGCAGCCCTTGCCATTTTCACAAAGCCCGATTCTTTTTCCTGGGGCTCACAGAGCTGTAACAGTCTGCTTATGGAAAGACACTTGCAGGAGCAACTGAACAAAAGAAAAGTAGTTTGAGGAGTATTTTAATTCTTTGGGGGAGAAGGGAGAGGAAATGGATGGAAAGACTTAGAGGCAGATACAGAAGCTAAAACCTATTTTTTACATTAAAAAAACCAAAAAACCAAACAAACAAACAAAAAAAAAAAACCAAAAGCACTTTTCAAAGCAGTTACAAGTTAACTTGGTCTTTGCTATAAAACATGAACTCCAGCTGACTGTTGAAAGAAGTTTTGCCTCTGGAAGAGTGAGTCTGTAAATGCTTACTGAATATCTGCTTTTTCTTGAAACAACTGCTACTAGCTGGTTGGGGATATTTTGTTGGACAAGCTGGAGCATGAGTCTAATTTAGGATGGCAACTCTGGTGCTTTTAAATATAAGGAGAGTGGATAGAGTCAAATTAATTATTGCAAGTTAGGCATCTCATCTCCCAGCCACAAAACAGAATCCCACTGTGCTTGGGGCTTTACAAACATAAGCCATTTTTGTTCTGTTTTGCTCTTTAATTCAGTAAGAGAGACATAGAAACAGGGTCTTGCAGCGCACAAGGAGCCAGAGCGTTAGTAACCCTTGTTTATAATGCAAAGCAGAGGCATGCAAAAAACTAAATATTTGTAGTAAATAAAGCAAAGCTCCTATTGCTACGTGCTCCATGTGTTTAAGAGGAGTTCCTAACCAGCATTGCTGCAGTCATTTTCCCTAGGGTGCTAATATTAATGAGCAGGCAAAACATGCAAAGAGTAAGAGAAAGGGTACAAAGCTAATAAGCAACAATTGAGAGCCAAAGCGCACACAGATCACACAACATGGTACAAACCCTGCTGGAGCCATTCATTTCAATGCCTTTCTTTTTTTTTTTTTTTTTTGGGTTGTGTAACCCTGAAAGACATACAGGAAAGCTGTGGTATAGCTGGGAACTGAACCCATATCTCCTAAGCCCCAGTGCTTTACCCATGATACCCTCCTTCCTGCTCATTCAGAGGTTTACAGATAGTTTTCTCTGCTTACTAAGATAACAGAAGTATCAATTTTAAGAAACAGAAACTAGACTCAGAAACAAGTAGCTTTTCACTTTTTTTTTTTTCCCCAGAAGTTGGTTTTCAGTAGCATTTTCTATTGATTGACAACATGTTCATTTTTCTTCTGCCCAAGCCTTCAGACCTTTAAACCAGCAGTGCTCATCCAAACCAACCCAGTAAATTAAACACCGTTGTTTATCTCCTCAGGGAAGAGGACAGCTTTTTGCATGCTGGTTTGACTGCAGCCCTGTTGAAACCCTCTGCTCCAAGTGAGAAAGGGTGATGGAAAGGATGTTATCTCAGCTTTACTGGCACTGCAGATGCCTCCACGCACCTCCAAACAAATAAGCAAAATCTCACAGTGAGCTAATTATAATTAAAAATAGTATGTTGTGTCAGTTAATTGCAGTGTGTGAAACAGAGTTGTGTAATGTCATTTCAATAAGTAGGTACTCCAGTAACTCCCATTAACCTTTAATACCCTTGATCCTCCTATTCATTCAGGCAAGATTTCCCACAGTCTGCAAACTGTTCCCGTACATCAGCTGCAACCTACTACACGAGTCCCATTTTGATCTGTTTTGTCAGTTAAAGGTTTGTTGGGGTTCATGAACCCTCACACTGACATCATACTTGGTAGCAGAGCTCAAAGGAAAGGGGAAAAAAAAAAACCAAACCAACAAATCAATTTTAATTTTTTGTCAGAAATATCTCTGCTGGACATTCATAGTTCTCTGCACAACAGTCACCTGTTATCTCCTAGACCTGAATGTGAGACGGTCTCTGGTCTTTGGGACTTCTTTTGCTGTGGGCAGTCATAGCTCAGCCTGCTTGGTTGGGTATGTAGTGCATTTAACCGAGAGCCTAACCTAAGTAACTTCAGCACATTCATAGACTCGTGATACAATCCATGATGAAATGCATTTGGAAATAAAATCCGAGGGGTAATTTAGCTCATGTGGTGTCTCTGGATGCTGACAGAGGCAGTTGACCGTGAAGGACAGATGGATTTTTCCCTGCCATGTTTAGAGATCCGATAGCGCTGCAAACAACTTTGGAAGAAGATGGAGCAGGAGCATTCAGGCTTGCTCCCCCAGTTGCTCCTCTCCCCACGGCAGCTTGGAGGTTCAGGCAGCTGAGCCCCCACGTGGCTCTCGTACACGTGGCTCTCACGCACGTGGCCGTGCTGTTTACAAACACCCTCCTCGGCGTCCCGAGGCTGCCACTCTGCAGGGCCGAGCTCCCTTTGCGGAGCATGTGAGAGCCCTGCTTTTTCACCCACAGTCGCGGCCAAAGGCAGGGATGATGGGCCGGCAGAGTCTGCTAGCTTGTTTGGGTTTGCTGCTTTTACATTTAAGCAATATTCAGGCCAGGGGTTTAAAATGAGGTCGTCCACAGTGAGTCAAAAATAGAAACTTTATTGCTCGATAGAGTAGTAGCGCTGGAGAGCGCCCGCCAGACGTACACGCAACCGCGAGGAAGGTACTTTTCTGCTTTCCAGAGACACTAGTAGGGAATTGGGTAACATCCACAGTAGGGCAGGATTTCAGAAAGCAAATGAATGGGCTCATTTTTTTAATCTCCCACTAACAAACCGGGGACCACTTTTTGTCCAGGTTTAAGAGACGGGTCTCAACGAAACACAAGTAGCTCGTAGCAGCTCGTATTTGAAACCACAGTTGCGTTATCACTCGGAGAAGACTGCTTTGGTTTTGCTTTGTTTTAGCAGGCCATTGGCATGCAGCAAGAAAGAGGTTTGAACAGCTGTGAGCTGTTGCATTAAATGGCCTCCCATAGCTGAGGCACAAAAAGACAAAGCACGCTTCTTTCCAGCCACTCAGCTAAAATTGTATTGACTTGCTATTTGCGTCTCTCCTCATGAGTTCAGAGTTCAAGGATTCATATATCTACTGTACCTTGAGTTCAGATAACGAGATAGAACTACACGGAGGGGAAACAAACAGAAAAGTTAGTGTTCTTCAAAGCCAAGCATTTTTCTGTACTCGTTCCCCTGTTTTGTTTCGGGGTGTGCACTGTTTATTCTTCTCCTTTTGTTTTACTCTCCCTCCCGGCACCCCCTCCCGCTTACCCTCTGCTGAGTGCACACCCTCTCCCCGCCGCCTCGCTGGCTTGCCTGGCTGAGAAGTGCAGACTCAGCAGGGTCTGGTAACACTTTAACTCTTTGTCCTATTCTCAGCTCTTCCAGCAAAGGTCAAAGCAAACGAGACTTAAAGCTGAACTTGAAACAGAGCTGGTGCAGCAGGGAGGGAAGGTGACCACAGACTCTTCCCCTGGTCCTTTGTGTTGTTTTTTTCTTCAGGCATAGAAAGCACATGGCCAGGGTGAAACTTGGGGTGGCTGTATCTGCTAATTTCTCATTAAGAGGAAATGAAAGACTTGTGACTTTTGTTTGTACTGGCCATATCTAGCTTCATGCAACCTCTACTGATAAACAGAAATAATTTGGGAGCTACTTCCTCAAATGCCTGAAACGTGGTCTAAATTTTGTCAGTGCAGAGCCAGTGAAAAACTATTACAGACACGAAGTCTCGGTTATCTGTCTTTGAAGTCATTTTGGGAACTTTGGCAACATGCCCTCATACAATTCTTTTTCCTAATAGCCATAGTTTTGCACTGTGTTGCGGGACCACACTGGCTCCAATCTCAGTGACTTAGAGCAGAAATTAGTTTTCTTTTTCTTGCAAATAACTCAGCGCTGCCATTTGCTGAGAGAAGGAGCCTGCTTAGACACCATCGACATTAGCCACCTACAGGAAGGAGGTTCCCATTTACCCTTCAAACAACCCGCCGCGGTGTTTCGGAGGGCGAGGGGCGCGCGCCAGCGAGAGAGTTGGCGCTAGTTGGCTTAGCGACATCGACGCTGGCGCCAAGGTTCACCTCTCCGCTTGGCGCTCCAGGTCGTGCTAGCGTCTGGCCACGTGCTTACGCGCACATGGCAGCAGTGTTTACAAACATGACCCCAGAACTCTTACGGGCAGTTATGAAAGAGCCAGCGAATGCCGAATCCCGCGCGCAAGGGTGACCTAGATCGTCGGCGCTGGGAACGAATAGCGAGGTGCTCGTACCGAACGCAGGCTTTGAGAGTACAATCAGACGTTTGAGGCAGATGATTTTGCTCCCAAACTGTTTTGAAATATCATTGCCACCATGAGGGAGTTTTCCACCGTAAACTAAAAATAGCTACTATTAACTAGCAGGAGCGGCGGGTAAGTGATTCAGCAACTTGGGGATAGAAGTGACTGAATTCTTCGGCGCTGTTCAGTCTGTTTCTGTGTTGAATTGACTCAGAAAGTGCAGAAAAATTTCAAAGTGGGAAGGAACTGCAAAGCTGGCTTATTTTGGCTAAATGAAAAGAACACAGCATGATCGCATGGTTCCTGATTGACAGTTCCTTTTTTATTCCTTTATTAACACTTGCACTCAGGCACTAAAGAACATTTTGTAGTCAGGTTGTGACTATCCATTTAGGAAAAAGATGCCTTAGTAGTTTCAAAGGAGACACCTCTATTTACAAAATACAAATACCACTGTCCAGCTGACTTGATTTTTTTGACATGGGCCTTAGGAGAAAAAAAAAATGCTGAAATGCCCTATTAGCAAACCAGGCATCATATGCTCAGCTCTCAAATGTCCACTTCCTATCTTCATTTATATATCTTTTAAATCACTTTTGGATGCAGCAGTTGTCTACTTAAAAAAAAGTCCCTTCATTAGCCTTTAGGTTCCTCAAAGAAGTTTGTATTGTATGCCAAATTACTGTAAAGCAGTTTCCCTCCTAAAAGTTAGTGCTTTATTGGGAAATGGTGGTCAGGTGATTAGTTTTTGACAGATTCTAGCATTACTGAAGTTTTCTCACGCGTATGTGGAGGAAGACAGGCTACATAACTCAGTGGTTGCCAAAGATAAACAGCTTTCTTGAAAAAGCTGCCAAACTACCAAAAATAACCCATGCTTGTTAATAAATCACTTCTAGGCTTTACTTTTGGAATCAAAGAATTTAATCCCAGTTTTGCAAAAGCCTACTAAATGGTGAAGGATTTTTTTTTGCCCTCCCAAATAGAAGCGGACAAGATTGTATTTCTCTTTTATATTAGTTACTATGATACATCTCAAGTGTTTGTAAATACTTGTAATGACAAAGCCCTTAGGAAAGATACCCTACGAGCTTCTTCATGCCTCTGCTCCAGTGTGATTCAATCTCACTACTGAGTAAAACTTTTGTAAGTATAAAGCTACTCCGTAGCCTTCACCTTTTCAATCCATACCCACAGCAGCTCTGCAGCAGAGTTGTCAAAGCTCCTGCAGAGTTTTCTTGCTCTGTAAACAAAACAAGAGAGGCTGACACGTGTCCACTGTGGCCTGGTCATTAACCCATTTCTTGTGGTCAGATAGCTCTACCCTGAGCACGTGAAGTGCTCTGCAGGTCAGTCCCTGACCCATGGCTGAGTTTGTCCAGTCTCCCAGCTGATTTTTAGTGTTTCATTTGGAAGGTGAGCGTATGTGCTTGCGTCAGTTATTGATGTCTTTTCACTGCTGAATGTTCATCACAGTGTCCATCACACTGTATGTAATAGACCTAGAAATAAGAATGGAAGTACTGAAAATAGGTCACTGCTGTGTTCCCATTTTAAGAGTTCTTTGTGGCATTTCTCCTGCCTGAGGAAACCAAATCCACCTTACTGTGAAACTGTACAAGTACGGGCAGACTCAGAGAAAGGAAAACTAGAGCCTTACTATAACATCTCTAAACGTATATAGCTTTTTTTCCTGGGTACATCACTGTACACATTCTGGAGTCTTTCTCCAGAAGCCCTGAAGCACTCTTTAAAACATTCTGAATCAGAAACTACTGAGGTTTACAAGGACTTAGTTTTTTAGTATTTATGATGCCTGTGGGCTTTCCCAGTACATTTAACTTAACCAGTGTAAGGTCTGTACAGATCCACAAATTCCACGTCTGGTGCATCTTTGACTCAGAGAATATTCTTACTGTTACCATTTATGACATTTTCTTACATTATATGAAGAGCTTATTATAGTCACCCAGTGAAGAGAATGTAAGGAAAAAAATGCTGCTTATGGTGACAATTATTTTATTCAGTGCCTTTAGTTGGGGGCAGGAGGAAAGCAAGTAGTGTAAGATTACCATTGTATGCTACAGGGTGAGTAATGCCATTGTGTCAGTTTAGATGAGTATCTCAAAATAAATACAGACTCTGTCATGGGTTTGTCCTCTAGGTAAAAAAGCAATGCAAATCTTGTTTAACAAGTTCAGCGAAAGGCGCGCCTTAATTATGCCTTCAGATGCACGGGTGCAATTCTTACTGAAGAGTTATACCCAACTACCAGAGAACAGACTTGGAACTTGTGATTATTCTTATACTTAGACCATATGCTGATCAATAATCACGTCAGTGCATGTTGTGGGGAAAAGAACCCCTTGGCATAATAACCAACTGTCCCCAGCCACGGCTTTCTCTGCCACATGTGCGTGGGAAAGAGAGGTTATTCACCAACTTCATAACTTTCTGCCAATGCCCTTCTCCCCCACCACCTTCAAAAGCCAATCTACCAAAAAAGCAAGGAGAGATGGTGAAGAGATGAAACAGTGCCTGTGGTAAAAATCCCTGCGAGGAGTTTTCATTGATGTCTCCTGCAGCTGAGAATCTTGGATGGGGTCTGAATTGTGCTACCAAAATCTGCAGCACAGAATGAGGCAGTGGGAGGACTCCCTGACCCAGGAAGTAGAGAGACATGGCACTGCATTGTTCCTCTGTCTCTTACTCATTGCTTTCTCAGCAGAACGTGGTTCCTTAACAGACCAACTGCTTATTCTTTATGAGCACAGAGAAGAAAACATACAGAACACCTGCTGGACAACACATTAAGTTGCATTAATAACTGCCCACGGCACTCAAAGATGAGGCAGGAACAGGCAACAGGCCTGCAGAATATCTGCTCAGCACAAGCCACAGGCAAAAAACGCTTCCCAGCACCCTACTTAAGAACAACCCAAGTCCTGTTAATTCAAGAGTCACAAGAACTACCATGTGCGCAAAGAGAACAAAAACTATGAAAGAAAGGGGGAGTATTTTAGATTTTTACAGCACTGGGGAATGTAAGGGGGAAAATGCCTAGAGATATCCCTAGGAAAGCAAGAAAATTCCATGTTATAGAGTAAGTTTGAAAAAATAAGAAGTTGTCTGAGCCATGCCAGCAGTGGCTTCTCTTCATGTTTACAGGATTAAACCAGTGAGGTGCTGATGTCTTCCCACATCTTTCAATACTACAAGAAACGCTATTGTGCTTTGCCCATCAGCCTGCCTTTGGCCATAGCCCACCTCCAGAGCTTCAAAAGATGATGAAATCCCCATTTCTAGAAGCAAAATTATACATCAGTGAAAGAAAAAAAAGGCACCTTTATTATGTAACAGGCAAACATCAGAAACCCCAATCTATGAATTCAATAGAGATAACACCAGAAGCAGCAAAATCAGGCCTTCTCTTCTGCTCATATTTCACTATCCTAGCAGTTTTTATTTTTCCTAATTATTTTTCCTTGTTGTAGGTCCACAAGTGTGGAGAGAATGGGAGTCTCAAGCACAGCAAATGAGAAACTCAATGTAAAAAGGAATGTGCTCCAGTGTAAAGTTTTAATGTGGAACACTGATGTTTGTTTAACTTTAGGGGAAATAGTGGTCAGGTTTGTTTAATTTTAGGGGGAATGGTGGTCAGTGTCTTCCCTTTGTGAGCCCCTTATGGCCTGTGCAAATTTGCTCGCATCCTTGTCCAGGAAAATTCTCACCAGGATATACTAAATGGAGTTGTCCCATACCAGTGCACAGCAGTGAGGAAGATAGACAAGTTGTTCCTTAAAGTTGTATGAAACAGCCATGGAAGAGACCATTTAATCCATCTTCTACCAAGCCAGATAAATCTTTACTGTCACTTTTGACAAATACTTGGAATCTGCTCCAGAAGACCTCTGCCAGTGGAGGTTCTCTATTCTTCTAAATTTTCTCAGTTTGATCAACTTTTTTTTTGGAGAGGTATGTCATTCTAGCTGAGGCCTTGCCAAGGCTGAGAAGAAAGGTAGCTTAATGTCAAAAGCACACAAACGGGACTATAGCCTGTACAAAAATTGCCCCTTTTTTCTCAGAAGGATTGACATCAACTCTTTAGCTTGATATTCACTGTAATTCTGGGAACTGCTGTTCCTCATTCAGTGTTTGTGCTTCACAATTGTTCCTGCCTTTTGAGACATTGCCCTTGGGTTACCAACAAGAGAAAGCCCAGAAGAACTTGAGAAACAAAGCTAGTGTGTCAAAACAGAGAAGTTGGTGTCACTAGGGAGGAGGAAATGCATACTGGGGAAATCTTAAAATAAGTAATTAGACATTTTTGTGATGGTCTGGTGATCCACTAGACTGAATTTCTTGGACAAGGACCTGGGCACACTGCTGCTACTCCGTGCATAATGCAGTGTTCTCTCACACAGATAAAAGAGCTGGACAATATAATGAACAGCTTAGAGTAAGCACTTGCTCAACGCATCAGTAAAGAGAGGCAGGAGAAACAAATGCAATACAGTACATAATCTTAGTAGTATGTACACTTTTGGTCAGCTGGAGTGGATGGAGATAGAAGCATGTTTCAGAAAATGCCAAACACCAGAAAAGATTCCCTTTGAGCTGCAGTGCCAAAGGTGTGCGGTTTTGCCACGGGAAGATCTGAATTCTCCTCTTGTTCCAGGGAAATTTTCAGATGAAATTTGCAAATTAGGAACGTTCCCATGTATTCTGACTCCAAAACCAGTAGCCTGTGCTGGGTCAGGGCCTCAAAATGGGCAGCACAGAAGGAGGGAGCAGGAAGTAGAGCACAGTGAAGATAACAAGGGAGGGTGAGCGAGATACCATACATTAAAGGCAGAGAAGTGCTCTCAGGAGTTTACCTTTGGCTCTCTAGCACAGTTTGAAGAAAGAGAGTATTTGAAGTAGTAACAGCCAACATACTTCACATTGCTGAAAGGAAACAAATATGATTGTGTGTGCTTCATTAAGGACCTTACTGACACAACCTGTTGCTGATGCAGGTTCTTCTCTTAGTAGCATTTCTGTCAATTAGGACAACACCTAGGCTCCTGCTCCTTAGGATACAATCTATAGGGGGGGTTAAGTCTTGTGGTTTTGGCTGTAAGCTGGTTGAAGGCATTACTGAGTGTTTATACATTTCTCTGGGGCATCTGCCTTTTAGCAGATTGTGATAAAACCAGACAGTTTGCCCCAGTGTGGCACTTCCCAGCTGCTGCTGGTTGTACCCCTATGTGCTCCCTCCTCTAAAGACTTTCCAGCAGTACTTCTGAGAGTACTGCTATGAAAACAGGGTCAAGAACATCTGTTATTAGGAGGAACATACACAAAATGACCACCTATTCTCCCCACCAAAGCTATTCTCTTCATTTGTTTGTTTTTGCAACACCCAGAAAGTTGTAGTATATGCCACCAGCAACTGGTGCAGTCGCTGAAGCAGTTCTTTCTAAAGCAGTGGCATGAACTGTTAAATTATCTAAAAAGAGCAAACCATTGTTGGGGGTTTTTTTAAAAGATTAGATTGAAAGAACAGGAAAAAGCTCTCTCTTGTAGTTCTCTTCTTTTTTTCTAGTTCTAATATTTAATAAACACGTGATATTGTTTTAAGCAAGTCCTGATGGTCTTCTGAAGTTAATATTTAAAGCAGATGGCTGCAGTGCTTTAATAAGATGGTTACTATAGAAACACAGCACTCTGAAAGCCATCGTTTCTGTAATGCATGGTCTCCTCACTAAACATTTTAAAGGCTCTTGATCTACAGGCCCAAAGACGACTAACCAAGAAATGGAAAAGAAAGATAGTATGCCTGTGTGGAGTATTTACTTCAGCTGGGGTCCACTTAAACCCAGCTGGATAGCTAACATTTTTGTGGCTTGCTGAATTGCTGCTTGAAACAACATGAAACATGACAAGAGAGATAAGCAAAAATATTGATGGAGGAGATGAGACAGATCATTTCAGTTATCTTATTTTGGAAGGTGAGTTGGACTCAAACATTAATACAAACAAATTCAAAAGCACAAAACACCCACAAACAGTTAGCTAATACATCCAAATATTTACTTTGCAATCCTCAGGCTTTTTGGCTACTTCATCCTTGCATATCTAACGTTGCAGCCTAATGCATGGGGAAGGACACATCATTTACCTTCAGAAACTTAGGCTTTTTAGTACTGCTTCTGATTTTCTTTATTCTGTCAACTTTTTTAACCTGAAAGTACCTAAACTCTGCATGTGCCAGAGGATTTTATAGGCTGTGGCACAGACTTTAGAAAATGTTTTAAAATATTATTTATATGTATGAAAACGAGTTTGCACTAAATCAGGATATTTAGGGGGGTAAATAGCAGTCTTCTTGGAAGGGTTACTCATTCTCCTGTGCAGAACTGGGCAGGAAAGTGCTGCCTCATCTGCCTGCATCTCTCCCTCCAGGGAATTTAGTAGTAGTTTTCAGCAGTCACAGAGGATGAGTACGTGGAGATATTGGTTGGGGAACTGTAGAAACTATGAAGCAAAGAAGGTTTCAAAGCAGCAGTAACCTGATGTAAAGATAGCACTTCAGAGAAATATCCATCCATCCTCTCATAAAAACGGGGCATCCTGCTGGAACTCGTATCTTGCAGTGTAGCCAGCAACAGTGCTGACCTGGACTAGGTTCAGAGGGAACTGAAGACAACCTGGGCATTTTCTTTGCTTCATCCTTTCTCTTGTTTCTTTCTGTTCTCCTAAGCTCAGCAGGTGTTTGTGCTTGCATGTTTTTGCTTCCCTCTGCAGTTCAAAACACCTAAGCTGGGCAGGCCCGGTTGCAGGGTTTGCCTCTTTTATGAAGCTGAATACATCATCATTTAAATAAAAAAGAAAGAAGGGGAAAAAAGCTGTGAGAAACACTCAATGAATAGGGTTTTCCTCTGCCCTGAGACTTAATTTGTTTCATCGGTTCCTGTTCCTGTATGGTCATATCTGATTCCTCTACGGGCTTTTTCTATGACTTAAAACTTTCAGAGGAGGAAAACCACATATGGTTTAAAATGCCTCCCACCTTTCTGCTTTGTCACTGTGGTCCTCACCAGTATCATCCTCTACACACCAGTCAAAGTACATCTTGCCTATTTTTCACTGTCCTTTAGTATCTGTCCTTCAAATATCGTACCTCATTATATTATATGCCTATTATACCCATTTGCATATTGTACCTCATCTCACTTGTGAAGCTTAGCCTGCCTCACTCCTGGTTGTATTTCTTCCTCTCTCTCACCCCTGTGAAGTATTACTGTGAGCAGCACTACCCACAGCTTTGCAAGTTGAGCAAGTCTAGAAGTCAGAGGTATTCCCTGCCCTGCTTTACATATTGTCTGGGTCGGTTTAGATGTATTTATAGCGCAATAGTAGAGCTACAGACAAATACCCTGAAACAAACAGCCAGCCCTTATTCATGAAGGGTGTTTTAGATATTTCTAAATGTAATTCTCACTGTTTTAAGTAATTCTTCAGTACAGCATTCATGCTTTGTGGATGAAGATCACTCTCAGACATACTCCACATACACTTCCATGTACACTGAACACACCAGCACAGCACATTAAAAACAGACATTGTATCTCTGTCTCTATTTTCATAACAGGAATATTTTTAGGCATGACAGATATTATGAAGGAACTCTGCCCAGCTGCACTCAGGATGGATGGGGCAGGCTATTTTAGGTTATTACATAGCAGTTCTCAAAAAAGAAAGCTTTGTAGCATGCAGGCAAAAGCTTAGCAGGGAAATCTGTCCCTGGGACACCAGCAAAAGGAGTCCTAGGGGAATGGGTAACCCTGTGGTCTACATGTAGATTTAGCCCCAGCCCCACTCAGTGGCCTCAGGAAAGCTCATGCTTGATGCACGAGCACGTGTTTCCAGTCCTAGCCTTTGACTGCTGCTCCATGTAGGATTGTGGTTCCTGCACTAAAAAGCTTTCTTCCCCCTTTCCCCTTCATTAACTGTAGACTTGAACACGAGTTCTTTTTCACAGTGATGATTAGTTAATCTCCCAAATAATGTCACTGCAGTGAGTTCACATGCCGTTTTAACTGCATCCATGTAAGAAATGTACCATCTAGCCCCTTGGGAAGAAACAGATAACAATGAGGGGAAGCAAAAGCACATTATATACCCTTACAGTGTCTGACAGGAGGCCTCTAGCCCAGCTGAGACCTGAAGACATTGCTGTGGTACATAAATAGCATGTTTTGTTTTGTTTGTTTTTTTCTATATAATCTGTTAATTAATCTGTAAGTGCCACTACTGGGTAGATGTGCAAAACTCAGGGCCCCACCAAGTGAGGCAGTGTAAAGTTGAGAAAATCCTTGCACCCTAGAATTTAAAATACTGCTTTTATTGTAGAATACAAGAGTTGGAAGAGTCAGACAACTCTTTGTAGGAAGATAACAACGGGGAAAAAAATAACCCCAGGCTTCACACTGCTCACAGTCGTTCCATTTTGCCACTTCTCTGTGGTGCAGCAGCTTGTCATTCACACGAGCAGAAAGAGCAAAAAAAGTCTGGTGATCACAACCTCTGAGAGTACTGCTCTTGCCATTATCTCATAGCAGTATCTGCGTTAGTCCTAAAGGGCTGGAAATATTTTATGTTGATGCAGTCATAATTAAATGTGATCCCAGTGCAGTCAGTGGAGCTATTTGTGGAATTAACTAATCACCAGTATGAGTAAGGGGCTCATAAGTCAGCCACTAGTTACTGTGGGAAACCTCTGTGGGTTAAACTGAAAGGTGTTGAGAAATGCTGGTATTTAAATGGCAGACACAGTAGCTCAAGCACACGGAGAATAAGAAACTCTGCTTCTAACATTTCCTGGCATATGACAGTTTTGACAAGGGGATGACTCTAAACAAAATTCTCAGTCTCAAGTATGTTCATAGCTTTAATTAGACCAAGCCTAGATGGAAATTCAGTGTCTGCTTAACCTTCTATTTAAGTCCCTCTGATGTGTTCCCTTTGCACACCTGTTTGAGTGGAAAGAATAACCTCGTGGTGCTCTTTCAGGCTTTCACTGTACGAGATAGGTGGCTGTGTCTGGTAAGTTGTCTTAGTCACTTAGTGTTTAGACTGAGTTTTTTACTAGACAACTGGAATCTGCGTGTGAAGAATGCTTGTTAGTGGGTGCAGCAGGCAACTGCAGGGGGCTGCAGGAAGATACTGTAATCTAAGTAACATGAAGACTCTCCACAAGCTAAGTCTCATACATTGCTGTGATAATATGCAACTAACAGATAATCCTGTCCCAGTTCTGTCTGTAAATTACATTTTCTTTAGGAAAAACACACTGTTCATTCTTCTAAACCTACAAATTTGAACGTTACAAACTAAGGGTGTTACTTCTGATAGGCAGGACCTACCCTCACAGGTGAAAGTGTGAATATCAAGTCTTTAAATGAAATGTCACATAAACTGCAATGCATTCTGTGTTTGCTAAAGGGGGGTGTTAAGTTTGTTTAATTTGGAAAAAGTTGTATGCAAGGGGGCTGAAGATCCTTACTACAAAATAAAATTTCACCATTGTGTGGTAAAATCAAATCAGTGGTGAAGTGGCACCTGACAGATTACAGCATTGCAAGGATTACACAGCTGTACCCACCACACCTACCAGCCTGGCCAAGGAGACCACAACCACATGAGAAGACTCCTGATTTATTTTTTTAAAAAAAGTATGTTCCTTAAATGCCCCCAGAAAAATGGTGCTTTTTTGACTTTTCATTAGAAAGCTCCTGTTAAAATCCCACCTGAACTGTGTTTCTAATGAGCCCACCAACCTTTGGGATCAAAGTTTCTGAGGATTTACATTTTAGCAACAAGCTTGTCTGGACTCAGTATTCTCTTTGCCTGCTGACTTCCCTTCTCCTCCTTCACCCTCCCCCTTATTTACTCTGTTCTTTCCTATCAGTACGTGCCACTGTACTGTACATTGTGCAGTTACATTACCATTTATCTGATGGAGCTGAAAGCCTAGATCTTTCTCTGTAACTTGTGTGAGCCAAACTTTAAAAGCTTCTCCTTCTCCTCCCCCTCCCAGATCCCTTCAGGGAAAAAGCAATACGAACAAGAATACGCACAGATCTCTCAAGAATACAAATTATGTTCTGA
This sequence comes from Megaceryle maxima, assembly GCA_024605025.1. Taxonomy (NCBI): domain Eukaryota; kingdom Metazoa; phylum Chordata; class Aves; order Coraciiformes; family Cerylidae; genus Megaceryle; species Megaceryle maxima. Next base: position 46,282 of record JANHGN010007077.1, on the reverse strand, counting down.
ACAGAAAGTTGGCTCATGCATGTCAATTACTTGTTATAAAGAATAAAACATTCACCTATAGTTAACCTTTGGAGAGAATGGAAAGAATAAAGTTATTGCTTTCTATATGCTATTTACTAAAGTGGCAACTGGCAAGATGAACTGGGGGGGGGGGAAGTTGCTCTATAGGATTCTGGGAGGGTAATTTTGAGCTGGTGGGGAGAGAGAGAGAGAGAGAAAGTCTCAAGGCAAAAGACAAAATTGATTTGTTGCCAGGGTGTGCAACACGGGAAGAAGAGACATGCTCAGCAGTGGTGCTTAATTGTCCTTTTTATACTCGCTGCACTGTCTGTAGTCAGGCAAAAAAACCCCAACACAACAAAAAGCCCCGTCCTGAGTCAACTAATGCAAAGGCAGAGGAGTTTTGGCCTCCCTGACCCAACGGCCCCACTTAAGCTCATTGCTTATGTGTGTTAATAGAACACCAGTGGTTTTGGTCACCAGGCCATGTGCCGTGGATTATTCACTTCAGGGAAAGCTTGTTTCTGGTGTATCTGTTAGTACGTGCCTTTTCACAACACTTTTTCATCGAAGAGAATCCCTCCCCTTGCCTTAATGGGTTTGAGGCTTGCTTTATTTATTTATTTATTTATTGTGGATTTTTTGCCCTCTCCTGTGGCTTCTCAAAGCAGTAATATCTTCAAGAGAAGACTGCGTTGGCCTGTAGTGGCCCAGCTGTAAATCTGCCACTCTTGTCAGACAGGATTAGCATGTTCCAAGACACACTAATGTAAACATCTGGGAAACTAATAATTACTTTCAAAAGTTTCAAGCTTAGGTGCTCTAATTGTATTTATGCATCTTCACAAAAGGGTCTTTTTATATGATTTCTGTTAGCAGCATGTTTCACTAGCTTGTCCCACAGCTCTGATGCTTTAACTACTTCTGTGCTATAAACCTCTTCTTATGTGGCAAGTCCCAAAACATCCACTACAGTTTAGCAGATAAAATCAACCTCTTAGAACCCCCTAAGCTACAAATGAATAATGATTTTTAACTTTTTTTTTTTTTGAAGAACAGAAATATTATTTGCTAGGGATTTCTCTGGTGTCTGTGTACAGGTATAAAGTCTGGCTTAATGACAGAAGCCAAAGGTTTCCCTGTTCACAGTTCAGACCTAAGTGGGAAGTTGACATGTGAGGTTATTTCACAGTCTAGATCCTGATCCGATGATGTGTGCCTCAAAAGCACGAGTAGTTCAGTCCCACACTTGCTCCAGACACTCACATTCCTGAGAGAGGCTGGTGCATAACTGTAATAGTACCCATGGTGACTGTCAGGTGATAGGGATATGGCTGGGATTGCTCAGGTCTTTATACTACTCTTGACTTCTAGTCACCTTCTGGAGATGAAATCAGAGCATTTGAGCCAGTCATCCAGCTAGACCACTGGGATATCAAGGGATGCAGGAACTGTGATAAGTCATTCCTGGTTTGTTTGGGGTGGAAGGTGTTAAACAAGGGCATTTCCTTCTTCAGGAAATGGGTACTTTCAATAGAAAGTTATTTTTAGTCATTTTGTGCTCCAGGAGTTGATACATAGAGCCCTGACCTGTCTGCTGATAACACATTACCTCATTTGCAGCTCCACTGTTGACGTGCGTTCCACTATGTCCTTGCTTGAACCTGGCAGGCACTGTGTGGTACAGTTGTCATGGCATTGTTTCAAGGATTAAACTGCAGCAACAAGGTTGCTACCTACTCAAACTGACACAGAAACCCCAAACAGACTCTCAGCACCACTGTACTGTAGCAGTAACGCAGGAGGGGACAGGCTTGCATCTGTGTTATGCCAGAAATACCTGCAATGGTGCCGTTTAGCAGCAGCATAACTAACACAGTCCCATTGTGCTAATGCCATTGTTCAGACCTTGAGCCAAAACTCAACCAGTATGGCTCTGCTGACATCAGTAGAGCTACCCCAATTCTACAGCAGCATGACATCTGCCCTTGTCCTCCATTTCTTGCAAAATTACCAGATTTTTTTGGCCAAAGCAAACAGGTCATCTGCGGCCAGTGTTCAGTCTCCTTAGAAAGCTGGTCACGAACGGCCAGTGACTACCCAACAGGCTCCCTCCTCCTCTCTGCCAGGGTTTCACTGCTGCCAGCCCAGCGCCACATCCATCTGGACAGCCAGACGAGTCGCTCCCTTCGGAGGCAGCCCGTTGGCCTTTCCATGAATTGGCGCGGGGCTGGCGTGGCGGCGTGCCGATCGGCTGGAAGCCTTCCGCCGGGAGTACGCGCGTCACCTCTGTGGCACGCTCGACATCCCTTGGCCCGAGGCCCATGGCCTGCAATCCCCAGTCAATGCTCAAGCTAGGTTTGTCACCCAGCTGACAGTGTAGTGACCTTACTCCGTGACACAGATTCGGTTCCACGGGTCACAGGAAAGATATCGTGTAAGCCATTTGATCGTTTTGAATGGGACGTTCACAGCAGCTATTACGAAGTAGCTAGGTGGGTAAATTCATCCTCGCGTGTATTTTTGCCTGCATAGTCACTAGAGATCTTTCTGTCATCGTGTCCATCACTATTACCATTTGGTCACACCACGCTAAGCTCCAGAAGTAGGTAAGAGCAACAACTGTCATTCACAGAAAGCTGAACCTTGCAATTTTGTTAGTGGCGTGGCTTTAAAAGGAGAAAACCAGAAATTCTTCTTACTTTATCATCTCCTTTCTTGGCTATCTAAACTTTGTTTCACCTCTCACTTGGTCTGTTCACTTTGTACAAGCTGCAAAGCATCACTGCTTTATTTCAAAACTTGCTTTCGTAAGCTTTTTCTTCCCCTGTATCCAGAACCTCTTTCTTCATATCTAGCTTTCCCCATTTCACATTCTCACTCATCTATTCTTGCTCTCCTTTAAGATCCTTCCTTTTATCTCACTGCTTTTTTTCCCAAAGGAATTCTTTAATCTAACCAAGGTCTGCATCTGGATACACGCAGCACTCTCCTTACTTAATTCTTTGCAGCCTGCTTGCTCCCAAAGTACCTACACATTTTCTGCCTGTTTCTACCCTGCTTCCCTTCACAGCCTTCAAATGTCTCTCTTCAGTTCCTGCCACCAAACTTTGCAGCCACCTTCAACTGTTTCTGAAACAATTCCCTTCCTAAATTAAAAATTAGACAGGCACTTCTGATGCGTTCCCAGCTTCCTACTTCTGTTTGTCCATCCCCCACAAAGAAACCTTCTGCTGAAACTCAACAGTCACACAAGAGAAGTAAAGCCATGGAACTCTCAGGCTTCCTGAGGCTTCCTGTTCCTAGAACTACGTGCTTGGAAAGCAGGACATAGGTCTCAAATCAGGAATCATTCCCACTCCAGTCAGAATCATTGGGTATTTGGATTTCAGCTTAGGAGAAACAAATACCGGTTCACAGAATTGTGTTCTTTAAACCTCAGAATACAAGTGACAGTCCTTAAACCCCTTGTGTGATTGGGTGGCCTGGAAAGACATTATTTTTTATGTTAGCATTCAAGTCTAAAAAACCTCTGCAAGGAATTCGGGATAATGCTAGGTATGCACCAGTTCTGGAGCAATCACATCAGTCTGTTGGAATTACTTATCTGCAGATTCTGACGGCATAGCATTTCTACTTCTCCAGCCATGAGCTTTTGTGTAACCTGCTCACTGCAGAGGCAAAGCTTTACAAGATCCTAATAAAGGTATTTATTCAGTAGAAACTGCGAGACAAACTGTGAGGTTTTGAGGAAGCCTCAGACTACATAGTATTTATACAGAAATAATTAGTGTACAAGGCAAGAAAAAATATTTTAGATAAAGCTAATGTGATTTGGAATTACCTGTGCAAGGCTGGAGCAGAGAAGGAAAGCACGTGGCTGAAAACACACGGGAACATTCTGGCTTGCACACAACGTCACGCTAATACAGTTACTCACATTTCTATATATAGCTCTGTGTATCCCAGAGATTGTCAAGGTGTTCTGTATGGTTTACATAAATAGAAACCCAACAGGTAAAGATCACTCCTTTCACTCCTTGCCCTCTGCTTACTCTGAACAAAACCTAGTTAATTATTTGAGAAGAAGACAGATTTTTGTGCCTGTAAATCAATCTAATTTGTCTGTCTGTATTGAGGGTTTGGTGCTAACATACAGGGGAGGTGGGTTTACATGTGGAAAGAGGAACCCTACTTCCTGCAACATTTGTCTTTTCCTTCTGAGTTAATTTACCTGCTGAGGAAGGGACACCCAGTATCACAGCTCAAGTTGCTACTGCACTTTTGTTTTTTTAACGTAACACCTTGACCTCAGCTTTGTAAGACTGATCCTGGCGACTCTCCACGTATTGACAGGATCTCATGGAGGTCAGTGGCAGTTCCACAACCTACACACGGGACAGCTGACCAAATGCCAGAGGCAGGTGTTTTGGAGAGCTGGCTACCAAAACACCACTTGTACCCAGCAGCGCTCAGGTACCGTGCAGGAGAGCTACATTTGCAAGCATCAGATCCGTGCGTACTGTGATCACCAAAACCTGCATACCTGGCTTCTGGTAAAACAGGCCCTAAGGACCCTCTCTCCAGAGGCATTTAGATGTCTAGAGAGTCAGACAGGCGCTTCTGTAATTCCCACCAAGTTTCTAATTACGTTAACTACCAAAATGATTTTGTAAATCCCCACGAGGCGCCCATCTGCCTATCTGCTTAAACACCACTGCACGTTTTGGCCCATCTTTTGCTCATTTCTTCAGTCTCATACTCGAGTTTTGTTAAGGTTTCTCAAGCAGTTGCTGGGAAGAACAAGACCCACCAGCTACCTGGAGGGTAGACCCCGAGCTACACCGTTGTCCCTTCCCAGCCTCAGCAGGAATAAACACGGCTTCCCCTCCGCGTCCCTGGGCATTGCGGGCGCTCGACCGGCAGCCTGGCTGTGTGTGGAGCAGAGAGCTGCTTCCTCAGCATGTTCCTATCGGGCAGCTGGCTCAGGCCCAGCGAGGAGGCTGCCTCCAAAGCACGTGGATGCGCATGCAGCTTTTTCCAGCACAGCAAAGCTGTTCCTCTCCAAGTCTAGAGATCAAGGTCCGCACAAGGAGCCGACTCCTTTGCCCCTTAGGAATTTGTCCACTCTCCCTACAGGAAAAATTTCACGCTTGAAAATTTCACAGCAATTATTCCCATGTTTAGACAACAGTGAATACTCATGCAGTGGAGTAACAGGGAAAGCAGTTCCTCAGGGTTTCATGTACACACAGAGCTTGTCTTAGTCACGTACAACAGCTAGATAAAAATACAGCCTGTTGCTTCACAGTCTCCAATCAATGTGGAAACCATTCTGTTGCCCACTTTGCAGGAGTCTCCTCACCATTACGTTCTTCTGCTGCAGTTGCTGATTTTCCCCATTACACAAGCCAGTTAGCTATTTTTCCTGAATTAAAGCTACTCCCATTCCTTGCATGTTTCCGTGATTACAACATGATTATCTATGATGTAATTAAGAGCTCTGCCCATTTGGCATCATGTGTGCTTTCTGGAGTATCGCAGCACTCTGCACTCCTACTTGGTGCCTTCTGGTTTCCAAGCAAGGCCGTGGGAGGACAGATGCTCAGCTGAGCAGCAGAAACCAAAGGGTTTCCTCACCAAGACCTAAATTTCCTGGCTTCACAGAAAATCTGTTTATTCTCATATCGAATACCCAAAGTACTTTTGGCACAACAGAAGCAGAACTCTTAGGCTTGAGCGTATTTACTCCATTTTCACTATAATTATAAGCTGCCTGGAACAACCCACCTTTCCCCATACACCCCTTCTTGCACAACTTCCTCCTGGTTTGTACCTTCCTTGCAATGCAGGGCAGCCATTGGCGTGTGGGTGAAGAAAGGAACAACCACCCTTGGCATTTTCTTCAGAAAAAAACTGTTCCTGAAGTGCTCTTTCCTTAGCACATTCGTTTATTGTTGTCCACAAAATAATGAAAGGAAAAACATGCCTATGTTAACTTGTCGAGGGAAGGAAGCAGGGCAAGAGGCTTGTTTTTAATTAGTCATTTGGTGAACGTTTGTGCAAGGACAGAGTCTGCTGCCAAACAGCATCTCAATTAGCATGTCCCTGTGGGCAGACCTTGCTCGGGCTGATGTGTGGTTTACAAAGGTGGCAGAGGGAGAAGACGCAGAAAGGATTTGTTTGCTTTTATTTTTATCCCTCCTCCTCCTTTTTGTGTTGCTAGGAGAGGAGACTTAGTACAGTGGGTGATGCTAACTGGGAGCAGTGACCCAGTTCAGTAAACCTGGCTTGGCTTCTGTGGGATTGGAGGAGGGTGGTGCAGAAGACCAGGTTGGGACCCCAACAGGCACGGAGCAAGAAGCCATTTCTAGTGCTTTGTTAGGGAAGAGAGGTGAGACACAAAGCAGTAACACAGGGACAGGGAAGGAGCCGAGAGAGTACAAGGACACTGAGCAAAGACAGGCAAACCCAGCCAGCAGTTTTTGTCACTGATGGGTATTTCATTGCAAAGACCACTGTATTTGTCAAGTTCTCCAAACTTGGAGGGGATGCTGGGAGGGTGGCAGGCAAAACTGAAGGAAAGGAACAATTTTTTCTTCAGAAAATGCTCATGAAGTATACTTTTTTCCTAGTGAAAATAAGGTGTGCTTCCTGGCTTCAGAAAACACAGGATATGTTACCACACAGGATATTGTAAAGGTTTTAGTGTTTCTGTCACTCAGCAAAACAGTGGTTTGCATTGCTGAAACTCCCTGAGGAGTGCAGTAGCATTTCTCAGCATGTTAATTGTCAGATAATGCAGCCAGTAGCTTCTACTCAGGAGAGGGGGTTGGCAGCAAAGAGATTAAAATGATGATTCAATCAGGAGACTCTCAGAAATCTGCCTAGTGATAACTTTTTTTTTTTTTAAAAAGACTCAGGCTCTGTGGTATAGTTACAGAGGAGGAGTCTTAATTAAAATTAGCAGGCAGATGAAGCATTTGAGTGGGTATCTTTCAATTATTTTCTCTTTCAGCTCACAGTAAACCCTCTCTTTTTCTCACAACAGCTTAAGTTTGCTTCAGCAGTTTCGCTTGTCTGTTTTCTTTCCATCACAAAAAAACCCCCAAAATTCCCTTTAAATTAAACCATCTCTAGAATGTGATGCAAATAACTTGCATGTCTATGATTCCTTTCAGCTAGGAGCAATTTAAGAGGCAGCTCTGCTTCTTATCAGCCTGCAAGTTAGTCCCTATACCATTCACTATCCCCTGTCACAGCTTGTGAAACAGGCACAGAAATAAACTTAGGGTCTGCATCACGATTAGCTTTTGCTGAGCGTCCATAACAGAAGTTACATGTGGTTTATTTGCAAGGTTATCAGATCAGAACAGAACCGTTGTTCAGCTCTGGCTCCAGCTGCTTCTGTTTCTGACACCTGTTGACAGTTAGGGATAAAATTTCCTGCACTAGGAAAGGCAAGTAACCACTCAAAATGTGCAGATTGTAAAGCTAAAATAAGCCCTTGAGCATTCAAATATATATATACAAATGTAAGATTCTACTGGTAGTGGCAAAAATCATGTCATACCACTTGACTTCAGCTATAGGTGTTATAAATGAGGGTGAGCAGCAATTTAATTTGCACCCTGTTTCACTGCCCATTAATCATGCAGAAGAGCAGGCGGAGCTCCAGTGCCTGCTTTCACCAGAGAAATGAAATGGGTTTGGGTTTTCTTATTTACAGTGTCACTTCCTTAAACCAAAGTGTCCTGAGACAGAGCAGACAGCAAAGCAAGCATGTACTCTTGAGTAAATGACAACATCTAAAGGACAGACTGATGAAATCCCTGTTCTGGTTATCATCGTCATACAGTTAAACAGAGCACAAAACCAGGTAACTTGGCTTTTAAGTTTGTTACATTCCTGGATTTTGGAACAGCTTTCAGCTCAGCAACTTGCTGTGTGTGTGTACTTTGCCAGGCAGAGCAAGCCAGCTTGCTTCACTTCTTGCTAGAGTTTGGAATGAAAATGCAGATTCAAAGCAGATGAGGATGTTTCTGCAGCAGCTGAATAGAAATACACAGAAATTGAGAAAACTCTGTCCTCCCTCCCTTCCCCCTCCCAAACAAAGTCAGCTATCATCTCATTCTGACAAAGGCCTATTCTTCTGCAGACCACATAAAATTATCTGTCTGGTGAAGATCTGAATTTATGTACTATCAGGGGTTTTTGTGAAGTGCTGGCGAGCCCTTCGGCCGGCAGCAGCACATTGCTCACAGTGCCGCTCTTGGAGAGGAGCTGGGCGACCTCTGTTCAGGAACTCCTTGAACCCTTGTTTTACATACAAAGAGAGGGGAAGACAAAACAACAAGAACCAAAATCAGTGAAACAGAAAATGACTTCCTAGATGGCCGGTGCCTCATTCAGTCTAACCTGTTCTGCATCAGAACAGCACAACAAAGCCATTCCCCTGGATTAGAGGTTATTAAGTACAGACAGCTGGGCTCCCCCTGGATCTCTTCCCCCACACTGACCTTGCACAGGGAATCCCTCCCTCCTTTATCCTTAGATAAACTCCCATCGTCCCTGAAACTGGAATAACTGTGCCATCTCACAGTCACATTGCTACTGCGTCTGTCAAGCTTCATTGTGAACCGCCTTTGTTTTCAGCAGGGGGTTTCAAGTCATTACCTGCCTAAAACAGAATTTATTCAATGCGCTAGTGATTCTGAGGCTTTTCTTAACCCAGGCACAGGAAGCTTTCCTATATTTGCATTTTTCTTCTCTATTAAATAAACATTTAATCAGATGATGATTTAAAAAAAAAAAAAACAAACAAAAACCCAACCCAAACCCCACCCTTATCCCATCCTGTCTTTCTCTAAAACACCACTTTCAAAACTGAATGCTGGTCTGTGCCATCCCATCCTTGGTGGGTGCATTTTCTTTCTACAAATTGCATCCCTCCCATCTCTTTCTCTTACAGTCTTTTGCAGTGTAATTGATCTCAGCTATGATACTTTGTATTTTCTCCTTCCCATGGGCAAAGCATGTCCCCTCCCAAGCAGTTTCTGTCTGTTCTTTCCCTCCTTCCTTAAATAGTAAATCACCTTTTAGGAAAACACAACTGCCTCCCCTTCTGATACCGTCCTTATCTCCTCCATGCACAGCAAGAACAAGAATTTCTACTTCTTGAGAAAACACCCATAAACTCAAGGAGAGAAAAGGATAACTGTGACAAAGATTATGCATTTCTGTAACTCCTTTGGCTTCCAGTCTAGAAAGATTCCTACTTTATGTCTGAACTACAGAATTAGAGTTTACACTTGCAAAAAACAATAATCTTGGTATATCACTTGTATCACCTGATACAAGGTGAAGATACTGCTCTTTATTATGACAGAGGTTTGGTTTTGTGGATTGCTAAAATGACATCTAAAGCTAAGAAATAATTCCTTTCCCACACATCTAAAGATAGCCAAGAAAAATCTTAGCTCTGTTTTAAATTTTGGAAGAATAGAAGAAAAAGAAATATAGAACTTTTTCTGTGGGACAAAAAGTATAATCATGAGATTTGCTTAGATTTTCTTCCTTCCTCAGCAGCTCTCAAATACAACTGGTGTTGAAATGAAAACAATAAAACCAACCAACTGTGAGGGCTGTGGAACTGCAGGGAAAAAACAGATTTCTACCCGTCCATTACTGATTCAGTTTCCTGTTGTAAACCATTTTCCAGTTCTGCTGGTAAGATGGACACTGACTATAGACCAGAGTCATAGGGGTTATGAAAATACGTGTCTTTCTGGGTATGGGGTGTCTTTTAAGAATATCCCTCTTATCTAAGACCTTGCAGTGTCATTTTGACTCAGCTACTACATTGTCACAAGAATGCTGCAGCACAGATGAGTAGGATTTAGCAATATGCATTCAGGAGCAACAGCATACAGAGCAGGAAACTCAAATGCAGCTACTTGGTGCATTTTAAAATCACCAAAGATTTTAAGTGAAGAAACAGTGTCTCCTTTGTCATCTGTGGTGGCTTTAACTATGCTTTGTATCATGACTGAAAGATAACAAGAAAGGGAACTTTGTCAATCTTCCCAGCAGATGATCAGAGTAACTTTGTCAAATACACTTCTAACACTGAAAGAGAAGGCTGGAGATCTTTGCTCTTTGGAGGTGTCAAGTACTTAATATTATTCACCCTCTTTTCTTCATTTAGAAATTAGAATTTTTTTTAATTATTATTATTTTTCCCCTTTGAGAAGATGAGAAATACAGAAACTAGACTTCAAAATTAAAGTGGTTAGGTTTTGGTTTTTCTGGTGTTTGTTTTGGTTTTTGTTTGCCGGGGCTTTTTGTTTGTTTATTGTTTTTAAAAAAAGCCCACAGAAGAGTTTCCCTTCAAGCAAAAAAGACAAAGAATGCAAATAAACATTGTCAAGCAATGAAAGACTCGGTATATTACAAAAGAGCAGCACTGTGGGAGTTACTGGGGCATGACCAATATAAAGAAAATACCACCACTGCCTATTTTGCCTGTAATTGAAAGTAGCACCTCTAAGTTACTAGAGTCTGTAATATATCTGTTTAAAATCTGGTCTCTGGTGTAGTCAATGCCAGTTTTCCAGTCTGTAGCAATGGATGCAAAAGTTTTAATGGTTCTCTTTCCCATGTATAGTACATATAAAAAGTGTAAATACAGTAACAAGTCACTTTGCACTTATTTAAGTAGTTGTACCTAAACCAAAACCTAAATGATGATAAAGCCACAAATGTGTACAGAAGTTTGCAACAGATGTTATGGTTGCTCCCCTTTTCAGTCTGCCTATTGAAAACCCACTAAATCTCAAGTCAACAAAGTCCATTTAAAACTTAAAAGTATAGCTGTTTCTTTTACAGTGTCTATGAATAGTTCATCCCTGAACTTCTGGTCAGGAAAACCCACCTATATCCTGTACTGTTTGCTCTACACTTTGCCATACCAAGCTGGACAAGCTGTGTGCCCTGTGGCCACCGTTTTACAGACACGAACAGGCAGATGCACAACCTCCCAGTCCTCATGCCAGATCTTAAGTATTCAAATGAAGAACCGTGCACAGCTACAGACACAGTGCTTGGCGGGTGCCCAAAGGGGAGCCAAAGGTACAGAGATAGCATTTTGCAAGCTGCATTCCCCAGGGATGGAAAAGGTGCTGGGGTTTCCCAGCCATGTCAGTCTGGGATGCGGTGGCAGTCTGGCCACCCTCAATCCTTCAGGGAAAGGTATTGTTCAATGTTACCACCCTCGTGTCTCCATGTGTGAAAAGCAAATCTGCTCTTAAAAGGTAACGCTGGCAGTACTTGCCTCAATTTATCTGCCTCTGAATATTATAAATATGTATCTGAACCTTTAACAGAAAGAGGTAACAGCAAGTATTTCAAGTGCTTATCAAGCTTTTTTCTTAAATTTTGTACATTATTACGTATTGATTACTCTGACTCCCTACGAATCTTTACCTGTGGTTGTGAGCTGTATGAACAAAATAACTGGCAAAGGCTGATGCCCCATTACAGCTGGAATGGAAGGCCAAGCAGTGTCATGTGCAAGCCCTGGTATTGTTCTGTATCTCAGTGCTTGCTGCGGGGAGCAGGAGGGCTCTCCAGAGACAGTCTCGGAGAAGTGGCTTCATAAATCCCACAGTTGGTGTCCGAGCTCAGATGAGCACGTCTGCTGGTACCAGGCTGGATGGGAGGAGGGGATTTCAGTGCACGCGGGCAGGATCAGTGAAACAGGCATGGGAGATACAGAGGGTCATGTGGGCAAGTTCCTATAAAGACTGATTGGAATCAAGGTTATTTCAGTTACTCGGAAATGAGTGCCAGAGTTACAATGCACGAGCTTAAACTTTCAATTAAGAAGGAAGGCTTTTCTCATTGGCTATACCTGGAGGAATTAGTCTGATTCTCCTGCCTTTTTGGGCCCTTGAATCACTATTATAATTCTAAGCAACAGAGGGAGAGCACAGAAGATAAAATGCTGCAGTCATTTCAGTCAGAATTTCATTACAGGCCTCCTCTGACACCTTTGCACACAGGCTAACTTTTAGTTCCACAAACATTGCAGTCTACGCAGCAAGTTCCTAGGCGAGCTGAGCAAGGGGAAAGCCATCTGTAATAAACACCCAAGAGAGGTCACTGCCTGACGATCCCTGGGGTGGGTGCTGCAGGAGCATCCTAACAAGGAGAGAATTGAAGAGCAGGTCACTTGGCAACCCTTGGTAATTTCATCTCCCAAAACTACTGTTGGTGTTTGTACTCATCAGAGTCTTCAGTTCTAGTCCTTAGCTGCTGTCCTGCCTTTGTCCAGCTTCAACTTCCTGCAGCTCTGTGGAGCACATTCCCCCATCCCCATCCACTTCCTCTTGTTAACTGTCATGGAAAATCTCTGTCAAAACTTCTCTCTCTCTCCCTCACTGCTATCTGAAGTACAGCAACCTTTCCTCCAACACAAATACAATCCGAGACAACAAACGGAGGGAGAGTTATTACTGCTGACCACGTATTTTAATCTTTTATAGCAATTTCCTTTGTAGTCCTGACCGACTGTTTCAGTATTCGGTAGATGCAGGCTCTCCCCAGTGGGTCGCTTGTAAAAGAGACAGCAAATCCTTGAGCTTTCCAATTCCCTCCTCACAGTCTAAAGCAATAGCAGTGCTTACTGGCATTAGTTAATTGCATGGTAGCCTGTTTGATCAAATCAGGATTTAAAACCTAACATCAAAGAAACATTTTTTATATGGTGGTGATTTTATTCCACTGCAAGGCTGTGTACATTGTTAGAAAGCAGTTCCTCGGCCATCAGCCCATAGTAATGGGCATAATCTCAGGATCTTTTCTCAAAGTCATTGGTGGCAGCACTGATAGAGTTAAAGTGTTTTGGTTCTCTGGTTTAGCTTTAACATCTTTTTGCTGATTTCTCAGTATCTTGTTGTACAATGGCCTCCTTCAGGCAATAGAGTCCAGAGCAAACTTTAATCTTCAGAGAACATAACAAAAGAAATCAGCCTTAGTTACCAAAAGATCATTAAGTAGTAGCAGCTGGTTTAAGACATTGAATTTTTTCAATGAAGCCAGAAAAACTGAAGCATAGACTAAGTTGCCTATGTCAGAGCTTAGTACCTATCATCCTTGCTTTGCCCCCAACCCTGCTCTGTCCGGGACGTGTTTTGGGGGAGGAGGGCTGGAAGAGGGAGCGAAGGTTTGCGTTGGCAAGAAAAGCACCGACTGACTGCGCAATCACACTTCACGTACAAGGACACACATAAGCTTACGGGAACTCGACCGGCACAATGCAAGGCGTTCATCCCTTCACCTGCATTCCTGAGCTCGAGACCACCACAGCTATGAGACTCCTGGCTGAAGGACTAGCCTGGCAAACACTTTGCGTAACCTTGCCAGGTAGGAGCAGTTCTGCAGGACTGGCAGGATCAAGTCCTCATTGCTGGAGGTATGGATTTCAATAATGAAAAGTCACTTGACCCTTTTGAGGAGAGCTCACCTGCCACTCTTCCAAGAACGAGTGAAGAGAGGCATTTAAAATGCTTCCATTAATTTTCACTGTCTGTACTAAGATGTTTACTTAAGCTGAAAAAAGTCTCAGCTATGATTTATGAGTTTCATTCAAAGTAGTCCTGTATCTTCGATTTGTCTGTAGTTCCCAGCTTTCTAAATCCAGTTGAGTGTGTACTTTACAATGGTGAGCTTTTCATCCACACTGCTTCTTTGTGTGCTAAGAGCGTGACTGTGTTATGGACAGACAATAATCAATTAGTGAAACAGTATCTCGTGACTGAGAATATGAAGTGGGCTTTGCAGGATCTGACAACAGCTCTTTTAACTCACCCGGTTCTGTATGTCTCTTAAATATCCCAAAATATCAAAGGTCTTTCATTAGAGCTTCAAACTCTCTCAAATCCATGCGGGCCACTGGATACCTCGGAAGACTGTGAACTGATGTGAGTAGGCAGTAAATGGCAAGTTGCCAGATGAAGAACAACTGACTGTTTTCAAAGCTTTGAAAATATTTGAAAAGGAAGGACAGAGAGAGGAGTGTTGCAGTTCCCTTCAGGACTGCTCAAACACCACTCTTCCAAGTGTCAGCTGCAGGAGCCTGAAAGTCTTAGTGAGAGTTAAAACACAATCTGCCCGTTTCCCCCCACTCCTCTTTTAGCTTGGCGGCAGCGAATTTTCTGTCTCTTCATGTTGTGTCTCGCCATAAAGAGGAATAGTTAAAGAGGAGAAAGAATGTGCTTTGAATTATGGGAAATGAAAGCAAAGCAGGAATGCCAGCTCGTTCTGGGATCCCAACCCTTTCTCTGCACAGCAATCCTGAGTTTTTATCCTGTTTTGTAGTTTGGTTAAAGGGAGAAACTTTCAGGTTAGAGCTGTGTTTTAAAACAACCTTCCCATTCACAAAATCTAGACTTTTAACCTGTTTCCAGTTTCCCTGAAACACTGAAGGCAGATTGCACAGAAAGGCAAATGCCTGTCTCCCTGTAATAAGCTTTTTTCTCTAGTAGCTCTCTTGTTTCTCACCACAAAATACATAAAATTCCCCATATACTGTCTACTTATGCTTAAATGTTGAGAAGTTTTAAATGGCTGTAGATAAAAGGCACATTGTGTGTAAGCAAGGATCTAACAAAAGAAGGAGGAACTTGCAAATGGCCTGAGCTGCATGGAAGCACAAACTGAAGCCTGTTGCTTGATCCTCAGAGCAGGAGTAATGGTGGCCTTCTAAAGGAAAAGCTAAAAGTCCTCTTGCCAAGTAATGAAACACTAAAATTAGAAAGGGGAAAAATGACTAGCTAAGGTGGTAACTACAGAAAATCAGGTTTTCAAGCCAACCTTACGAAGCCAGGTTGTAACTCCTTGATAAACGTGGGCATCTCTTGACTTACAATTTGTTAGGGCCCTGGGCCATATTATCTCAGATTAGTGAATGACCAAGTTCTTTCCAAACTTGTATGTTGAGTATTCAAAATTAAAATATGTTCCCATCTCTTCATTTTCAGCCTAAAACCAAAGGGGATGGCAACAGTATCTGTGCCAAGCTCTCCCGCGTGCTCAGAACCGTGCAGGGCAGCACTGGCTCCCATCTTTCGTTTCTCTCCCAGAGTTGTGTTTTCATCAAGGTTAGATCTTGACTTCTCTTAGGTCATCTGCTGGCTCTGGTCATCAAAAACACCTTGTCTTTCATCTCTTGTACATCTGGAGAGGCAATTGTAACTATTTTCTCAGATGTAGATTTCAGCACGATAATCCATGCCATTGTTGCGTGTAGATTGCAATAACCCACATGAAAACTGCTCCTGAAGACCACACACGAATGCAAAAAGAAGCTGAATGGCAACCGTAGCTCCAGGGAGCATCTTCTAATAGACCTCTAAAAATGCATTAGATTCTTATCTTCTCTGATGCCTCAGTAACTGTGGAAGTTAGAAGAGATGTTTGTGCCAGTAGCTCCCAGACTTAAACTGAAGTCAGGTTTTAAGGGAACAACCTCTTGTATAAAACTGATGGAAGTAACGCGCCTGTTCTGTTTGATTCCAACGCGATTTATATGGTTCCTCTCATGCTGAGGGAATAAAACTGATTTTAGTTGCTGGAGGGACAGACAAGTTAATCCATACAGGTATTTAAAATATTATATAGGCACACATTATAGTTCCTTGTGTTTCAAGCATCTGAAGTTGAGGAAAATCTAGCAGAATGTGGTGTGCACGGAAGGCCTCTGAAGACAGACTGTTGCATTTGCTTTGCGACCTGACTCGTGTGCATCTGGTCAGGGAACAAATGGTATGGGCATAGATCCACCCGGGGAGGAGGTCAGATGTCACAAACTGGGTGGTTTATTCTGTCTAGGAGGGGAGCATTGATAATAGTCTTCGGTGACAGGGGGAGAAAGAAGCCATAGCACAGAAGAAAAAAAAATGCCTGTGAGTCTGTGGTAGATGGGAAGAGATGATCTAGGGTTATATTTTAAATGGTAGAAGCTCTCTAATAAGTAAGGTTAATGAAGCACTGCATGTAACTGTGGGTTATTATGCAACTGTCATCATTAAAGACCTTTGAGAACAGGTTGGACCGATACAGGTCTGGCTGGTGCTGTGCTGGAGCCAAGGAACAGGGCACTCAAGCCCAGCCCCTGACAAACCTGTGTTAGTTTGCAAGTCATGCAAAGCACAAATAAAAAAAGAAATATATATATATAAATAAATCACAAGTGGGCATGAAAACACATTTTTAACTCAAATCACGCAATAATTAAACCAGCACAAGTTCTTTTCGAAGCAAGTTTCCTTGTTTTGGCTCAATTCCTCCTCCAACTTCATCATCTGGAAGTAAATCCCCCGAAGGACGTCAGAAACCACTCAGCAGCTGGAGTGGCAAGCAGCGCCTCGCCTACGGACACACAGCTATCTTGTGGCTCGCTGCCCCCAGCAGGGATCCCCTGCCCCTCGGGTACTACGCTCTGTGCAGTGTGGGAGCTCGCTCTCCATGCTGCCTCTCCTTTCTCAACGGCCAAGAATAGCAGCCCACAGTTGAGTTCACTACAGCCTCCCAGCCTAGGTGTGGCAGAGGCATGACAAAAATGGAGGAGGAACGCGTAGAGGGGTGTAAAGGCTGCCATAGTGAGGCCAGCAAAGGGGCTGAAAGCAGAATTTTTATCATCTGGACATGTGGGAGCAACAGTCAGAGCAACCCTCTGGGTCAACGACCTTTGTCTTTGCATTGTCTCCACTCTCCTCTTGGTAGGACCTTCACCTTCAACTTTTGGAGAAGAAATTTAAGAAAATTGCATTTCATCCAAAATTCTGTTTTCCATCAGAACTGGGAGACCAACAGGATTTCCTATTTCAAGTTCAAAGGATAATGGAAGCCAGAGCTGTGTAAATAGGCTTTCTGAGGATGCTGCAGCCCTGTGTTTTACTCTCTTCTGTCGGTCCTTCCACCCACATCCCAAACAGGACCATTTTTGTTCCTATTTTCTAATGTTCCTGTCCCAAGATGATGAAACCCTGAAATCTTTAGCCAGTGGTTTTTTTCCTTTGGGTCCTCCCTTTCTTCTTTATTGTTTGGGGTGAAGAGAGCCAAGAGAATCTTTTCCACTGCTTCTAGTTCTCAAGGAGGATATACTACTTACTAGTGAATTACTTAACTCTACCAGCAGCTGTGATGAAATCATCATGGATAACTGACCTTCGACCGGTGTCAGGAAGTCATCAACCCAAGAAATCTGTGCTATATCCAGGTCTGAAGCCAGATGGACAACGATCACAGGAACTGGAAGATAATGATGACACTGACCTCTTGGTAACCTTCCGTAAATGGCAAGTTGATAACATCAACTGTGTCTTGAAGAATGGTTCAGCCACCAAAGCTTGCTTATTCTGGTGTGGCTCGCACGGAGACACGCTGCACTGCGGAGCTCGGTTGGAACAGCGTGAGCAGTCAGTTACCTATTACTTTGGAGAGCTGATTTTAATCAGCATCCAGTATCATCATTACCATTTGATACATGATGAAATACTGAGAGGAAAATCATCTCTCAAATTACACCACTTGTCCAGAAATCACAAATAGGTCTGAGCACCAGTTGCGCACCTGATAACCCCGTCCACCCTGCCTTGCCAGCCCTTGCTCAACACACCATGGTAACTGGCTGAGATGAAGATAAAAAGAGACTTGGTTTTATGTTCCAACGTGTTTCTCAATGTGGAATCCACAGGCACTGGTGAATGACACGAATGATGCCCTGTGTAGGGTACAATTTGAAACAATTTTGCTGGTCCAGACTTCACAGGCACACAAGAGAAGTTTCTCACGATACCCAGGCAAAGAAGCATCTCACTTGGCGTGCACTTACTTGAGCATCCCCAAGGATTATGACTGTAACTCCCATCCCCACAGCCTTTCTATTGCAATCATCAACTGCACTGACTCAAAAACAGCAAAAGCAAAAATGTGTTTTAGTTCAGCTTCCCTGTATGTGTGAAAGATGGGTAATAGTCAAGGAGGTGCTCAAGACATTGAGCAACAGTGGTCCTAGAGCATGTGGGTGTACCAACACCCAAACAGCCTAACTTGGGAAGTAAAATAGCTCTGACAGTATAAACTGCCTGGATCCACCATGTTCAAACCACAGAAACAAGCTTACAACCAGCCAGAACAAGTGTAGGTGCCAACCTCATCTGGAATCTTCTGGTTATTACACCAGGAAATTCTTTTAGTCTTTAAATCCAACCTGGTGCTAATGCTTGACCTTTTAGGAAACATTTCTAGTCATACTATGGTGGCATTACAAGCAACTTGAAAAGCTGTGTTCTTTTCTTAGAAGTGCTACATGGTACAATTAGGTGCAAAGTTTGTATAGGAAATAAACCACAAGAAAAATAGGAATTGGAGAGCTTTGAGATGTGACATTATAATTCCTATTTACTCACATTTTATATTCCTGAACTCATTTCCTTCAACATAATTGGTTTTTTCCACCCCTATTGTAGAGGCATTTAATTTTTGCTCCCCTTGATTTTATGCAATTGTTAAAACAGTGCAATTTCTCATGCCTGGGTAGATATTATACAGTATGCAGTCTTGCTGATGGTTATATAATCTAGCAAGGGGAAATCACTGTGCAAACCAGTTTAGCTTTACTCTTCTCGCCCTCTGTATTAAGGTCAAAAATCAAACTGATTCAAGTGCTTTTGCAATTAGATCATTGCATCGCTGAAATGCAAGAACTGGTGTCAATAAATAGAGGGGGGGTTAGCACCAGTTGATTTAAAAATGCATGAATTATGAGGCTTCTGGCTCAGATAATATTTAATGAATTATTAATCCTCATATTTCACAAATCCCATGCTCTTCATTCCCTTATGTCTGCTTATATCTATATTCACTAGTCACCATTTTCCCTGTAAATTAAGGATAAATTAGTTATAAATTAGGTAACAAATTTTAGCCATCCCACATTTTCTTTTCTGTTTGACACAGATTATTCGTAGATCTAAATGCCAGAGAAGACAATTACATTAATGCAATACGACCTCCTGCAGAACACAACCAGAGTCTCATCCAGTACTTTCTAGATTAACCCCTTAACTGCTTCAAAACAGCTACGATGAGAAATCCATACACGTATTTTAGAAATAGCCTTCACTCAGAAACTTCAAGGGATGGAGAAGGCACAGCATTCTTATACATGTTTTTTTTCCAAAGCATTGCTTAGTGCACTGAATAAATATACTATCCGAGTGAAGAGACAGCTGAATGCCCTGCAAAAGGAGCCCATTGTAAGCCATAAAGCCCAGCTAACAACAGAGCGTCCTTGTCCTTCTGAGGCCTCCTTTACATCTGCCTCTGTGTTTTCCTTGGCCACCACACTTGTGTCAGGGCAGCAGTGATGCTGGTAGGGAGCAGAGGAAATCCTTCGGGTGTGTTGTGGGGTTCAGAGCCTCAATGCACCTTGGGCATAAATGCAAGCACTCTTTTGAATCTGCTTTGGACAATAGAGTTAAAATTCTCTCTCGTAGGTACCTTGGCTTCAGAAAAGCATGTTAAACCCACATCTGAACACCAGGCCCACACAGAGTTTGGTTTCTGGTGGTTTTGTATTTATTACAAACTACCAGCAACGCTGGCTTGGGAAGAAGCTATTCTGCAAATGGCAAAGCACCCCACAGTCCAGGCAGGCGTAGTCCTGGTCTTGCCTCTCCCATTAGATTCCATATGGGAGCTTGCTTTGTTTCTCGGTGTATAAACACACTACACCTTAAATGCAAAATATATAGGAAATCCTTAAACTATACCATATATGCAACATTTTACCCCAGCAATAATGGCCTTGTCTTGCTAATAAGGAGCTTTGATGTGTTACGTCGCCCGTTAGCCATCCGAGTTGACTGCATGTCTTTGTTCCTCTAGTGACATTTGCAGCTTGCAGAGAAAAATGACATCCCATGATAACCACATGACTATAAGCCATAGTACTGAGCATCACTCTAACAGCTTACACGTCTAATGACAAAGTAAAAGAGAAAACTATGACACAGAGTTAATCAGCAACACTTTCATATACAGGCAAGTCCAGAAGATTTAAGGTTTTAGTGCAGAAATTGAGCTCTGAAAATGCCACATATGAGAGTCCTTCCTTAGGAATAACCCTACACATGCCTCTTGTCAAATTTTCATTCATTCTTGAAATAGGAAAACCAAATCCTTTCGCTTTAGGAGCTTTTTCACTTGTTGGAAGTCCAGGATTTAGACCTCTTTGCCAGTGGCATGATCTTCAGAGGAGAGAAGCAACCGCACAGCAACACATATTAATATGTAGCCAGTTGAGCCAGAAGTGAAGCCAACTACTGTACCCAGGCGTTAGGAGTAGGAGGGTGCAAGGAAAAAATAGAGTTTACCAAAGTGGAGTTTGCCAAGACACGTAGGTAAATTCAGCTCCTGCCTGGAAAGCACTGCAGGGAGCAATTTAGACCTCTGTGTCATACGGCGGCAGCAGAAGGGTGCCAGGGGGATGGAGGCAGTGACAGCACTCCAGGAACAACCCAGCGAGCCATTGACAAGCTCGTGGGTATCCAACTTCTGCTTTTTTGAGTCTCATCTTGATAATCACTCGAGCATAAGTCAGCTGAGGTCACAATCTGAGGAGGTATATTTCTGCCAGGGAGAAAAACCTCTGGGGAGATATATTTCTGTCCCGTCTAACCCCAGAGGGGGAAACAACCCATCTGACATTCTGTCCTTTGGTCCTTCTAGGGCAGTGAGTACTCTAAGATGGCATTCCCCCCCCGCTACATCTGCTGGGAATCTTGCCCAGCTTTGCAGAAGATTGTAGTGTGTATTTGTCCTTTCATTCATCTGAGCTGCTTTGCATTCACAAACTCCCCAGGTACAGGTGCTATGTAAAATAAGGTACGAACCTCTAGAACTGGCTGAAACTAAAGAAAGATTTTCCATGAAAGAAAATGACATAAGAGCACTTTTGTAGCCACAGAAATGTTTGTCACACTCCTAACAATGCCTTCCACAGTCTTTCGGTATGCCTGTATTGATAGAGGTGGCAGGAACATGCCAAACTTGCCCATAAAACAAAACAAAACAAATCTCATACTGGCTTTCAGTGCCTGGTTTCCAACCCGTGCCCCGTATGCGGCAAGAAATAAACCTACAAACGTTGCTTGTGCCTGAAAAAGCCAAACGGTGGTGGCCTGAATCACAGCTCGAATGCATACTGGTGGGATGAGATGCTGATCCATTTGCACAGTAATGTGCTATATTTAAGTCACGCATCGTGGCATCTTCAAAGAGGCCAGTCATAATTATGATGGATTAGACTGCAGAGTCAGTCCTAGATGCAGTAATTGTTTCACAGATGCTGCTGATGTGACTTGCATTTCTAATCAATGCTAGCTGAAGAAAAACATGCGGAGCTTCGAAATGGTCTGGGTACAATACGGTTAGGGGAAGGAGAAAAAAGGCTAACTGCTACACTTAGGGAAAGGAAGATTTACTTTGAGAGGCAGACAGTTCACCCCACAATTATAAAGAAGAGCACAGAGACTTTGTAGGGTGCAACCAGGTCTGCTTAGTAGTAGCATCAGGAATATCTGTGTGATGTCCCAGTTAAAACCAGTAATAAAGGTGCCACTGTCATTTGTCTTTTGACAGTTTTAAATTACAAGTAATCGCTGTGATTTGTAGCTGCCTGAGCAGATTTGTACTCAGGTGTGACTCAAGAATTGTGAATAACTGAGTGTAGACAGAAGGAAGTGTGATGCAAAGTCACCACAATCCTAGATGCATTTAAAAAAAATGCAAATCTGGCATTTTTGGTTGATGAATTAACTTCGTATTTTAAAGAACCAAATGATTTCTGTGTCCTTTGCGATGTCTAACACCAGTGCCTTTTACGCTAGAGGAGGTGATCAGCATTTGGGGGAACTGGTTGTCTCATACCATGAGGTCTTTGAGAATACAGCGTGAATAATAACCCATGTCACACAGTGAAGGTAACCTTGCAGTTTTTGAGGACAGCATGAACTTAAGACTCTTCTGAAGCACAGATAGGCTCCTTTTGAGAGGTTTACATGCTAAGTTTAGAGAAGTCAGGCAGCCCCAGCTTCTAGAGAAAAAGGAGTAAGGAATTGAGAAGAAAGATTGTCTGGGAACTCTTGGAAGGAATTTAGTCGCAACCCACACGGTGCACCAAAAGACAAAACACTTTGAGGGCCAGAGGAAGTTTCTCACAGTTCAGTGACACAGACCAAAACATTTTTTAAAGAAATGTTTTAGAAGCAGCTTAACAGCACAGTGTTAATTGCTATGGTGCTTTTTATTTCATTTCATACTTGTGAAATACAGCAGCCTACACACTCCTGTCTGAGTTGTTGTTCAGCTGCAATTTCTAGGTATGAAAGGTGCAAAGGCAAAGAATGGTTTCCAAATTAGGCTGACATTTTATTTTTGAGACTCTCTGGGAGCATCATTCTGCCACCTGGCCTAGAATGACACATCAGAGGAATCCTTTTTGTGCTGCTTTTTGTTAAGCATGGAGTATTGTCTCCTGGGAAAGCTGCAAAGGCTGGTGTCTTCTGGTACCTTAAAGCCAGGTGGGAAATACACTGAAATTTGTCTAGAAGGGAAGAAGCCTACCTCACCTTGTCAAGAAAATAGGTAAAATGGGCAAACATTCTTTTGCATCTCCCTATTCTTAGCTTTCCCTTCAAAACCTCTTTTTTAAAGTATTCTTACTTGTAGAGAGAACTTCTCTACTTCTGTAATATGAACCATAAATTGAGTACAGCAAGAAAAGAGAAAAACTTAGGAGGGGTCAAAAGTAAATGTAAACCCAAGTTTGGGATGAGGAGGAAGTGGATACAAGTCATCACGTAGGTGCTTGCCAGTCAAAATATATGTTTGAATTATCTTGATACTGAAATCAGAGCTGCAAGCAGAGAGGATTCTGCTGGGTGTAATTAATCTCATGATTTAATACTACTTTTTAAAGCATTTTACAATCATATTACTCATCTAAGGCCATACAGCACTTAAAAATGTATAAATTAGATTTTCCCTAGCATTAAAAAAAACCCCAAACCCCTAAGTGTAGGATAAATAGATAAGCAGAGCAACTATGATAGGAGAAATTTTTCAGTACAGTAGTTCTTACATAGTAGCAGTTCCAGCCCCATATAGAGCTGCTTCTGACTATTTGCAACCCAACCAGGGATGACCTTGTAGTGTAATCCTTTGGATTCCCTTTTCTGCAAAGCAAAAATAAAAGCTTTGGGACAAAGGCATGCATGAGTCCAAATCTTCTCTGTTCAATCTCCCATCTGTAAGATGCTCTGTCAGTCTGTCTTCTATCATTTGTGACTGGTTGAGAACCATAAAGCCAACAAAGAATAAATTACAAGTAGAGTCAAACAAGCTTTATCTATGTTAACTGGGATTGTGAATCCTGGGAAGATCCATGTGAACAGGATTAGCTTGTCATTATGTGGAATTTGTTGACTACACATTGTCACTACTTTCATCCAATAAAGAACTTCATTTTATAAATAAAATGCTCTTTAGAGTATATGAGAAAATGGGATTTTTCCCATCCAAACAACAAGAAAAAAAATCCTAGCTGTAGGGTTCGGTTCAAAACCGAAATGTATAGTTTAAGCCATGCTTGATGTCTATATGCAAATTTGAAAGGATATTAATACCTAAAAAAGTACCATCTGCATCAAACCTTTCAGAAATCTCTCAATTTGTTTCTGACATTACGGAGATGCTGATGAACGGTCAGAGTTCCTACGGCCAGCAGCGAAGCGCGGCTTTGTCTGACGGGTACCGCGCCACTTGCGTGGTCTTGAGGAATGCCAGTTTTAAAAGACCTTGTCAGACAGCCGAAGACAGAAAAGAAAGAGGTTTTCCTCTCTAATTGGCAAGCTTGGTGGCGATAATCCTTCAAGTCACACAGAAGAGGCTTGACACAATCAAATAACAGGATTAACACCAAGTCTGGGAACCATGGTTTCGGCATGACTTTCTGCCTTAGCAAGGAGAAAAAGTGGCAACAGAGGAATCTACGCAAATCGTTCGAAAGCAGAGAGTATTTTTTGCACAATTAGGGAAGATTTTTTTTTTTTTTTTGCTATCTACTTGTGTGTTAAACGGGGATAAGGAGCCACTCTGTACATTCCCTCTCTTTTCATCTTGAAGAACAAACCTTCAAGAAAAAGGGAGACATGGGGCTGCAAAATGCGATAGCAGTGGAAGTCCCCTCGGGTGCGCTTGCGAGCTCACATTGTGTGTGTGGGAGCTGCTCGGGGGGTGGGTGCTTGAATGCCTCAGATATTGTTGGTAATTGGCTGTCCATTCATGGAAACTAAAACTGACTTGGATTCTCTCCTGTTTCTTTTGTCTTTCAGATACATTCAGAGGGTAGCCTTGTGGATGGCCCCGGAGCAGGCCAGATGGAACAGGACAGAACCAACCATGTTGACGGCAATAGATTGAGTCCATTTCTAATACCGCAGTCTTCTCACGTTTGTCAGGCAGAGCCTTCTGTGGTGAAGCTACAGAATGGAAGTCCAGCAACAGAGAGGCCAGAAGTTGAAGTAAACGGAGACCACAAGCAGCTATTTGTTAAAAGCAACTATGGAATGCCCCACCTGAAGGGAAGTCCAAACAACCGTGTTAGCCCCGACCTTTTACAAGAAAAGAAAGTATATTCCAAATATATGCAAAATGGTGGGATAAAACGCACTTTCAGCGAGCCCTCTCTGTATGGACTTCATGAGATCAAGAAAGTGAAACAAGACAAAGAGGTAAACGGAGACCAAGCTGAGCCAGAAGATAATAATGAAAAACCAAGTGTCTCCAATTGTTACAGTGAGAAGAAACTCAAGAGTTTTACAGGACAAGAAAATGAAGCTTCAGATTTGATAGAGTCTGCAAGATACAACAGCGGTGGTTCAGAAAACCCTCATGACCTCCTGATTCAGGATGAGCAGGAGCGGGAAAACATTCATTGCCACAACAGGGACATTGTCTTACTACTTAAGAACAAGGCAGTGCCAATGCCTAATGGTGCTACAGTTTCTGCCTCTTCCATGGAAAGCATGCATGGTGAACTCCTGGAGAAAACACTGTCTCAATATTATCCAGAACATGTTTCCATAGCAATGCAGAAGAACACATCTCATATCAAGGCCATTACCAGTCAGGCTACTAGTGAGTTGTCCTATGAGACAACGCATTCATCCCATACCTCAGGGCAGATCACTTCCCCACAGACCTCAAACTCTGAGCTGCCTCAAGTGCCAGCTGTAGTGGTTACTGAGGTCTACAATGCAGAAGACTCCAGTAAACCACCTGTATTGCCAGGTAGCTGTTCACTTCAGAAGCCAGAACTACAGCTACAGCAACAGACTCCAGGCTATGATCCACACCAGTTACACATAGGAAACAGTACTGTTCATGGAAGCGTAGGGCAGGTTCCCAACCAAGACCTCTCTCTAAGTTCCAGCAGTAACCTGCAAGCTCAGAGCACCGCTCTGGAAAGGTTTTCTGAGCAAGCAGAAAAAAATGGTGCTTTCTTTAAACAGAACTCAATGTTTCACAAAGATTCCTCCACTCCTCCTGCTCCAGAAATGAAGAGTGCACTGTCAGTCATGGTGCTAGAAGGATGCCATTCCTATGACAACACACGTG
Source organism: Megaceryle maxima (assembly GCA_024605025.1). Lineage (NCBI taxonomy): Eukaryota > Metazoa > Chordata > Aves > Coraciiformes > Cerylidae > Megaceryle > Megaceryle maxima. The sequence continues at coordinate 20,536 of JANHGN010007077.1, read as the reverse complement.
ATGAAACTCTTCCTGGGGAGATAAAGAATGAAGGGCAACAGCAGGGACCAATGTCAGAAAGTCCCAGCCTCAGCCAACAACAACTTCACCCTCATCAGAGACTTCCGCAGCAGGCACAAACGTCACAAGATGTCTCTGAAAGCAACCCGCAAGCTGCTGTGGCCGCCTCAACTCAGCAGTGCCCAGAAGAAATGACGCCGGCGCCAGATCCTCCCCTCCAAAACCTGCAAGCGTGCGGAAGTGAGGGTGAGTTGCAGAAACACTATCGGCATTTCCCAGGACAGAGAGAACCTGAGATTCCTCCTGACAAAGAAAAGGACCAAGTGAAAGAGCCTGTGCAACAGGCTCAACATTATTCAAAACCAGCCTGGATAGAGCTGGTTTCCACCCAGTTTCGCCAGGGAGAGCCTCCCCAAAAGCCCAGCGAAGCATTATTACGATCAATTCTTCAGTTCCAGGCACACACAGCCGAAACAGCCTATACAAAACAATATGCTGGAAGTCCTGATGCACTAAAGGGGCCTTCAGGACAGCCCCAGAGCCAGAAGATAATGCAACAGGAACAAATTCCTCCACTGTACAAAAGCGAGACCTCCCAGCTGCAGCCGCATCCCACGGCTGACCAGCAGCCGCCGTTCCAGAAACACTCACCGCAGCCACAGCTCACGAAGATGGATTCCCTACTCAAGTCCCAAGTGCAGCAACACCCTCCACAGCAGCTCCACTTCCAGCAGAGACCAGAAAAACAAGCCGAACAGCCTTTAGGGGCCCCGCTGAAACAGCAGCACTTGAATCCCCAGCCAGGGGAAAACGAGCAATTTTTGCATTCACACATTTTGCAGCAGATGCTCCAAAAACAGGCGCAGCAGGTGCAGCTGCCGTGCAGTCCACAGCTAACCCCAAACCAGCAACAGGCTCTGCAAATGAAAAGCAAAGACCTGCCCCAAACCCTTTCCCACTCCCAAAACAATGCTGAGCAGCCTCTAGAGAGGACATCCTTCAATCAGCTTAAATTAGACGAATGTTTTCAAACTGGGAATAAGTACATGAAATCAAGCGCGTTCCCACCGCGTAACCCTCAGCTAGGCCTAGAGCAGGTACAGAGCGTGAACAACAAAGCTCCTCTTTACACTCAGAAAGCAAACACCACCCTGCAGCATCCCTGCCCAAACAACGCGCGCTTGGTTTCCGAGAAGAAAGAAAACGCCGCGAATATCGAATGCTTTGGAGCCAACAAAATGCGGGACTTGCAACACGTGCAGTATTTTTCAAATAACTTGATCACAAAGCAAGATGTAAATCACTGTTTTCAAGAACAAGAGCAACAGGCACAACAAACTTCAGTTATACAGCTACCACCACTCCAGCAAACACACTGCTACGGTGGTAATCTGACCCAAGATCTCCCGAGCCAACAAGCTCCGCAGATTCCTCCGCGGTACTTACCACACAGCCAGCAAACTGCCCCACACTCCCAAGAGCAGAGAGGCTGTCATCTGCAGTCTCAAACCCCTAAGGATTTTCAAAAGCATGCTGCTCTAAGGTGGCATCTCTTGCAAAAACAGGAGCAACAAGCATACCAGCAACCCAAAACCGAGCTTGGCCCCGGTGCAGTGCGCAAGCCTATCAAAATTGAGGCTGGCACAAAGTCTAACGTCTGCATGCGTCCATCAGCTGGACAGCTGGAAAACAAAATGTGGAAAAAAACAATTAAACAAGAGAATCAGCACTTTGGCTGCGAGAACCTGCAACAAAAGAGCATCATCGAGACAATGGAACAGCAGCTAAAACAGATACAGGTCAAATCACTGTTTGATCACAAGACTTTTACTATCAAATCACCTAAACACATGAAGGTTGAAACAGCAGGCCCTATTACCATCCTATCAAGAAATACCAGTGCTGCAGATTTTGACACTCAGACCCCAAGCTTTGATCAGCAAGCAAACTTGTCTGCTGAAAAAACCCCGACCAAAAGAACAGCTGGAACTGTTCTCAATAATTTTTTAGACTCACCTTCTAAGTTATTGGATACTCCTGTAAAAAATTTATTGGACACACCTGCCAAAACCCAGTATGATTTCCCATCTTGCAGCTGCGTTGGTAAGTGTTGAGATGTACTAAAAATGTACTACTTTACAGGAAGGAAATGAGCCTTCAAGCTGGGATCACGGGGTTAGTTGATGTTTTTGTTGGAGGATTTTTTCAGCTTTTTTTTAAAAAAAACCCCAACAATTAGTAAAGACTTACAAAATGTCAGTTTTATACACTTATGCCTACTCCACTTATCCACCCCTATACGTGGGCCCTTTCTCACTATCTCATAAAGTAATTACCCATTTGCTTTTTCAGTCAGAATGCTTATGGCCAGTAACATATTCCCTTCACATTCATTCTCCTTGAGCAGCAGACATGTAATGACAACATGCTGATAAAAAGTAGGTCATGACTTCATAATCTAATTTGTTTGTCACAGTTAGATACAGCATTTATAAAATACACCCTAGGTCTAAAACTTGAGATCCTTTTGCCATTTTTTGCTCTAATGGTGAAACTGTTGAAGTTTCCCTCAGTAAAGCCTAAGCAAGGAAGAGATGATGGATTGTTCCCCACTTGTTGCAGGAGTTTATCCTCCTGTTCACACACTTGTCTCCTTCAAGGCTAAAGAGATCAGCAGTTTCTTACAGAAGCTACTTGAGCAGCACAAAAAAAAAGCAGCAAGGGCGATGCCCGGTATTTCTTCATGGCATATGCAGCCTCCAAAAGCTGGAAGAACAGAGCAGGGGGAAGGGAAGCAGAGTGACAGGCATGGCCCCATTGCCTGAGCTTCCACACAGCACCAACACTGCACGTAGCCAGGTCTAACAGGCACTTTCAGACTTTACTGGATAAACTGTTCATGCGGAGACTGAAGGTTCAGCACCAAAAATGGGAAAAAACCCAAAAATTAAACCCAAACCCTTGTTACAGTTCCACTTACAGGGATTTTGGTCCAACTATAAAAAAGGAAAGGTGAACCAGTTCTCCAAAGCTGCAAAGTGGACCTTTTTGCCATCTTGGGGATATGTCTCATAGATGATGTGTGGAAACAAAAAGAGGAGCTAGTGGATTTCCAGTGCTTCCAGGAAGAAAACTGGAAGCCGGTTTCTTGTTGTTTTATAAAAAAGAACCTACAAAATCTAAGTTTTTTACGAAACACTGAAATTGTTGGTTTTTATTTCTTGAGACTGTTTCTCCAATGCAGTTGGCACAACTTTTTCTGGCAGTCATTTCATTATTCTCACTATTTTTTTATCCAGTACTGCAACCTCTAAGCAAAAGAATTCATTCTCCACTTGCATTCAATTCTTCAATCTTAGCAGACCCTCTAGGAAATAAGTAACATAAAACTTAGTTCCTGTGCTGTTTGAAGAACCATGTGCCACAGCGTAATCAAGAGGGTTTATTGCTCTTTCCTACCAGTCCTTGTCCTCAGGAAGCCATCCCTCCCTTGACACATCCAGGTTTACAGCACACCTTCACCAGGCTTGCAGAGGCTCTACCTCAAGAGCAACACCACCTCATCCAGCCTTTGGAGTAGAAAGCAGAAAGTAGAATGCAGAAAGCATAAAGTCAGCCCTCAGACAAGTGGGCACAGCTCCACCATCCCCTCCTGAAGCCAAGCAGAGCCTGGCCATTTCTCACTGCTGGAACCTGCCTCCTTGGATCGAAGCAAACATGTAGCATATATTGTGAATGATGACATGGTTCTACCTACACACAGAAAACTGAAGCTACATTCTTAGCATACAAGCGTTCTGACTAAGCCTTGTGCAGGATTTCTTTCAGCAAACATTTTTTTAATTGTTTCACAGAGCCTTTCTGTGGGTGGCAGAAATTCTCTATGTAACCTTACTGGCTACTTTCTCAAGTTGTAGGTTCCTACACTGTAACATGTCTGCTGAGAAACAAGTACTGTACAGCTCACTAACGTCAATATTTTCCATTGTTATCCCATTTATCCTCTTTATTCTAGATACTAAGAGAGGAGGAAGTGGAAGGAGAAACAATTGTTCAGTGATAACAGGAAAATGCTTTTTTAATTTCAGTGTAGAGCCCAAGATGCGAAACAACTGTGCTGCCAGAGGCACACGGTCCATATCCCACCTCTGTGCAGGATTAGCCACGTACTTTGCATGTTTTGTACAAATTGCAGGGGCATACTTTAGCCATAAGTGTTTGAAAACTCTGACCCCAGACCCATACAGCAGGATTCTGATGAGCTAGATATAAGCTTTGCAATGTGACTTTTTTCATTACAGAATTAAGCCTCAAAGTAATAACCTCTATTTTGTTTTAAACAGAGCAAATTATTGAAAAAGATGAAGGTCCTTTCTATACCCATCTAGGAGCCGGTCCTAATGTGGCAGCTATTAGAGAAATCATGGAAGAAAGGTAATTAGTGCAAAGGCACAGGGCAGATTAACGTTTATCCTTTTGTGGATGTCAGAATTTTTCCAGCTTTTGCACATAAAGAAATAAACAATTGCAAATCAAGTAATTACTTGTAGGCTTAGCTACTCCAGTGTTGCCAACACCACGCACTGTGCTATTCACCAGAGAGTCACAATATTTGACAGGGCTAATAGTCTGCTGGCTGGCACAGGCTGCACACTTTTGAGACAGATGCCAGAAAACCGAAGCGGGAACAAGTGCTCGCCAGCCTGCCAAGCAAGAGGGTTGGCAATGGCTGCAAAAGCAGCCATGGACCTGGTGTTCCCTCTGGGTAGGAGAATGCCAAGGTAGAAGGAAGATGAAGAGCAGAATACCACACTCCAAAAATTAGCTCCCGTCTCAGCAAATTACAAATTATATAGATTTAGCCCTTTGGGGTTGTACCAACTTGGTCACGTCCAGAGGAGCACCACAGAGCTGTTGGATAGGATATCAGCTCAAGAATCCATAAGTAGTTTTGTGAAAAAATATCCCCTTTCCTTGGATTATTGCACAAAAACAGCCTTATATTGATTGTGGACAATCTCGGTATTATGTTGCATCCCCTGATGTATTTATTACATCAAAGCCAACTGAAACAGCAATTTTGAATGGATGAGTGATCTGTGCTATTTAAAAAGATGTGTAAGTGCAAAACCCAGCAGCATTTCCAAGGTATTTAAAATTAAAAACAGTTATAAAAGTGACTTTTGCACTGTGCATTCTGCATTACCTGTAGCTTTTTGTGCGTGCAGACATCAGCGGCCAAATTGAGAAGTATCTGGGAATTCAGTTCCCCTCTAAACAAAAAGGCAAACAAAAAGCTCCCCAGTAAGTCAGAGAGAGATGGGAATTTGATTTGTTAATACCTTAGCAAAGAAGCTCCAGCCAGCTGCAGAACCAAAAGAAAATGGGCATCATGGCAGTGCCACGTCCTAGCTAAAAAACGCCGTTTCTTAGCAAGGTCTGTCAGCCTGTGCCCATCCCTGTGTGACCACAGGCCACTTAAGGCACATGAAACCTTTGGGATTACCTCTAAGACCTAAAGTCCTTTCTCTTTCTTAGCACCTCCTTCCCTGTGACTCCTCTGCTGGGCTTTTTCAGCTTTGTGAGCAGCTCCAATGCACGTAAGATGCACCAGTCAGCTTCTTCCTGCCAAGGGGGAGTGAATGCTGACCCTCCTGAGAAGCTTCTTAAAGTTTTGTTATCTCCAGAGCTCTCATTGACTGGTTAATTCTTCAGTGTTTACAAATAATAAATATAATGACAAAAATGACTTTCCTCTTTTATCAATTATTAGAGAGGAAACTTTTTTCATTACTTTACTTCAGAAAATAACTTTTTTATCCTTAATATTGACCTCACATTTTTGGGGATTTTTTGGGTTTTTTTTTTTCTGTTTTTTTTCATTTGTTTCATTTCATGTTTGCAGAAGGAAATCCTGAGAGATTATAGATAACGTGCTACTCAGCCAGGTTCAGCAGAGTATAGCAGCAGCCACATGAACAAGGGCTAGTTTTCACCTGTTCCTATGGTATGAACTGTGCCATTCCCCAAATGAAGAATTCCAGAACTCATCAGTTAATTTTGTATCCCTAAGTAAAAAAAGCATTTAACTATGAAGATACTCTCAAGCCCATCTGTGCAGTTGGTGACACTAGTCACAATTGAAGCACTTTTAAAGTGACTGCCCATGAATATGGATTGACTTTTAAGGTATCAGCACTGCCAAACAAACCAGGATTTGGATTTTGACTTGCAGCTAATATTTTAGCTCTACCAGAGAAAATTTCTTGCAGAATCCAGGGTGGATACACACATTTTACCTCTTCCTTCTCCCAACCCCTACTTCATGCTCAGTGAGTCTTGCTCTAGTTTTAAAGCCAATCAGCTCTGGCCTGAAAGCAAGCATAACAAACATCAGGCACAGATTCCTTTGTGACAGATGAAAAGTCCATTTCATTTCCAGTGTGTAACGTACAACATATTTCTATAGCAGCATCCACACAGCTGTCCTGCAACCCAGGCTAGCAAACTGATGGAAAATGTTGAGATTTTTAAAATGTTTGTGTTTTCTGGTTTTGGTTTGTTGGTTTTTGTTTTGGTGGGTCTTTTTTTTAATGTGGTTAATCAAAGAAACAAACGTGTACTAACATCCAAGCCTAAGAAGGAAAAAGTGACCTAACAGTTGCCTGCAGAACACGTGTAGTACAACTTGATTTTATTTGTATAATTTCCTGCGACACTGAAATTTCACAGTGAGATCACATCTAAAAATAAGCATTTTTCATTTCCTTTACAGGACAGAAGTTTAAATACCAATATTTGCTCTTAAATATGTCACCAAGATTTTAGTGCAAAAACAAGAGGGATTAAAGGTCAAAAGTTGTCAAGGCATCATCAAATGGCTGCGTAACAGGAAGGAACTATCTTGATTACTCTATAGGTAACAGGCAAAGAACGAGGAGATTATGATTTAGTCCCCATACTTGGTTATGTTAAAACAATAATAATGCTAACGAGAGCAGCGGAATTCAAGAAACGGTGATGGAACTGGAGTTTGCCCAGTGCCCACGATGCAGCTGAGTCAGAGTAGCTGGATCTGTCCCGCTGCAGGCACTGAGGTTTCTAGCAGGGCCCGAGCGTGTGCTGTAGGGCTCAGCAGCTGGGCACCCCCAGCAGCAGCAGCCCAGGGAGAGGCCCGGCCAGAGAATGCACCTGGAAATGCCTTGTACTGAGTCTGCTGGGTTTTACTGATACAAGGTTTTCCTCACTTGGCACTTACTGCATATTTCCACCTGGTCCATCGGAGGACCATTTGCTCTGGGTAACAGCACTACTTGTATGTGGGGCCAGATTCTGCCTCGATAGCATAATCACCTTGATTCAACCCTGCAGCCAGAGCTGAGCTTGCCCGCCTCGGCTGCAAGACGACACACACAGTCGGCATCGTTTAAGGGCACCTTGTGACCCTCATTCAGTATACAAGTCAGGCAGAAGTAAATAAGTAGCAATTTACGAGCAGATAATAAAGTAAAGGAAATAGATACGATGCAAATTAATGATGACTTCACTGATTTACACTGTATCTAAGCCAGAAACAAGCATAGAAAATTGAATGACTACTGCATGCCAGCTTTCCATGTCTACTTAATTATATACAGTTCAGTGTAATAACTTCAAGTTTAGCCCATTATTTCTAATTAAACTTCTTTAGTTTTAAAAATAAAGAAAAATGTAAAATGCCTCCCCAAAATAGACAGATTTCAAGTCCACTTTTCAAAATGTCATCTGTAACAAAATTCTCTACAGAAAGAGTTAAAAAGCTGGGGAATATTAACGTGATATGGATCATTTTCACTCATTTGTGATGCATTAACGACGGTTGCCTCTCAGTGTATCAGTGCACCACTACAATAAAGTCAGCAAGATAAGCTGCAAGGCACATCCCTCCCAGTAATTTATAGTGTTTATTTTTTAAGACAAGACTGGTAAAAGTGCTCCATCTTTTCAGTGTTCACACAGAACCAAAATGAATCTGCTTACTGTACGTATTTTTGTTTGTTTAAGATTTGGACAGAAAGGTAAAGCTATAAGGATTGAGAGGGTTGTCTACACTGGGAAAGAAGGCAAAAGTTCTCAAGGATGTCCAATTGCTAAATGGGTAAGTGTTGTACACAAACGTACGATGGTTGATGTTTGCAGACAGCAGTGACACGTCCTCTGTTAGTTGACACTATGAAACTTAAAATAGCTCGACTGCAGCAGTACCACGGGATTCCTGTCGCCTGCTCCCACCCCTGTCTCTCGCACTCCATTTGTTTGTTGCATTGGCTTGCTGCATGGAGAACAAGAATAAAATTTGGCTTAAAGGCATGAAAATGTCAGAAGGAAGGCAGTCTCGCTTAGATTTAAGCTTCACAACACCGGACATTCTCTTTGCCATTTAATTTTAGTTCACAACTGAGTCCAGTAAGTGCCCCAGTGTGATGTTTTTAAACCACACTCCCAGCTCAAGGGAGGTGTCAGGACACCCGGACACCCTCTTAGCAAACACTGTTGGACTTCAGCACAAATTACCGAGTGGTTTGGGTAGGCTGGGGAAGACAGGATGAGGAAAAACTGATGCAGGAGTATAGTCTTTATGTGTGCCAGACTTGCACCTTGGGTTTTTTCAGTTCTCACAGTAGCACAAGCACTGGGAAGTTAAGGACACACTTTTATTTGAACAACACCTCCTGCTTTCCTCTCATCACTATAATGTTTGTAAGTAGTAAGCGCAGGTCACAAAATTGAGTGGCTGATTACAGGTTTAGCTGCATAAGTTTGAGAGGGAAAGGGAGAGAGCTCCCAGGTCCATTTATTTAGTCCCTTCCTTAGCTGCCTGCCTTTCCCCACACGGCTCCTGCCCTAAGCAGAGGTGTCCCCATACAGCTCTGCATGGGAAGGCACCTCACTGCTCCCTTCTTTTTGCTCACTCATCAAACTGCGCCAATTGCACCGTAGCACAGATTTAGGAGAAGATTCCTGCTGAATCAGAGCACGGGGGGTGCCTTTACAAAGCTGTTTTCCACCACCGTGGCTTTCCACGCCATCGGTCAAGCTCAGCCTCTTTAGTCAGCTTCATTAAACAGCAAGGGTAGCCCTGGCCCGTGGCGCTGAGTGAGAAAAATGGACCGAGTTGCCAGAATCAAAGAGGAAGACAGAAGTAGAAGTAACCTCCCTACACTAATGCTGAGGTTTCCTTTTTTCTCGTTCTTCACATTAAGAAATGCATTGTTTGTGGTGGGGCTCTGGGGGTGTGTGTTGCTGTGCATGCAGGTAGTCCGCAGAAGCAGTCAGGAGGAAAAGCTGCTCTGCTTGGTGCGCGAGCGAGCGGGCCACACGTGCGAGACAGCTGTGATCGTGATTCTCATCCTGGTCTGGGAGGGAATCCCAACAAGCCTGGCCGACAAGCTCTACTCTGAACTCACCGACACCCTGAGGAAGTACGGCACGCTCACAAACCGGCGCTGCGCCCTGAACGAAGAGTAAGTGGAACAGAGGGTACGCCTGCCAAACCCGCAACCCCGCTGCAGCCGCAGACCTGGCACCTCCGCTGGCGCTGCTACCCTGACATGCGTAACCTTTCCAGCTATTCCAGGCAGTTTGAAAACCCACAAACCTCGTAAGAAAAGCAAAGTAAATGTCCTTATAAATCGGCAGAAAACACGTTCCCAGAGTTGTGAAGCATCTCTGTATATTTAAAGGAAGAGGTCTCAGCCGGGCTCAGGACAGCAGATACCCCCACCTTGATAAACAAACTAGATGCACTTTATCATACTGTTAGCCTACGGAAACTAGCCTGAATCTAAAGAAACTGCACTATATACTTTTCCCCAGTCTTTCTGATAGTGAAGAACGTTTAGACCAAAATTAACATCCTACAGCTGGATGTTACTTTGGCTTCACGGGTAGAGTTGTATTTCAGGAGTTATTGCTTAGCCCATGTCAGACACCCCCCACGTTCTTGCAGTGCTGTCAGCACACGTGCCTTTCAGGTACGACTATCGCTACCTAACAGGCACCACACACACAAACCCTCCTTCGAGCAAAGCCAAGCTTCTCTCAAGCCCCACAGTCCTTGCTTTGCAGCCTTGACATTATTCACTCCGATAAATTCTTGCTATAATATGTACGCCTCCCTCTTTCATTGCTTCATTATTTACTGATGGAAGATGATCCAAGACCAGTGATTGCCCAGAGTGCTGGCAGAACATTACTGCCCACTGTGGGAGTGCCCCGGGGTGACCCCCTGCTGCTAACAGCCATGTTCTCTTACGTTTCAGACGGACTTGCGCATGTCAAGGGCTGGACCCTGAAACTTGTGGTGCTTCATTTTCCTTTGGTTGCTCCTGGAGCATGTACTACAACGGTTGTAAGTTTGCCAGAAGCAAGATTCCAAGAAAGTTTAAGCTGATGGGTGATGACCCAAAAGAGGTTTGTGTCCATTTCTAAAATGAGCCTCATTTGCAAGGAAATGTTTTCTGTCACCGTGCAAATAGAGATACGGTGCAAGAGACCAGGGGCCAGAGCCCTGCCTGAATGGCATACATGTAGGGCAATTAACTGCCAGTCAAAACTGATTGATTCCAGTCACTGAGCCAGCTGAATTGACTGTCCGAATTCTGACAGCTGGTAAAAGCCCTGAGACTTGAAACCCATGTTTGCAGGCTTTCACAATTAGAGGAGAGGGCACGGCCTGAATAATTGTGGCTGTATTAGGCCTACAATCAGGCATTCCCCAGTGACACGGTGGAAAGTTTACCAACTGAAGGCACGTAACACTGCAACTGGGAACCAGAGCAAACTGCATGGAGACAAGCATGATGAAACTCTGAGATGACAATAGGAAGAGGCCAGGAAGATCCCACTGAATGTTTCCAGACTGGGCTCGGTGTTACAGCAAACTGGCAACTGTTTAAAGCAAGTCAGAGACATAAAAAAATGCCCTTAGCCTGAGCACAAGATAGCTTTGAAATTGTGACTGCAGTGACTCCTGGACACCCCCAGCTAGTCATGTGTCTGGGAGGCTCCAATGGCCCAGTCTGGGTTTTGGCAAGCATGGGCAAATTTAGCCCCTTGCTTGTGTAGTGATGCCCAGGTCCACAGCTCTCACTGCATTCTGCTGTCTTACCCCAATCCAAGCATTTCTTTCACAGCATCAGAGACGGGTACTTCTGCATCCTATGGCCTGTGCTGACAACAGCACACTGTTTAGATTAACATACAGTTTTTTCCTCCTCCCTGGCTCTTCTACACCTCCAAGAATTACAGAATAGCTCTCCTTCAGTCATGCTGTGGCACAAAGCCTTCTTTATCATAGTCTGCAATACTAAAACCCCTACGTTTTCCAAGCTGGATACCTAACCAGAGCCCACCAGGGCACTCTTCCAACTTGCATCCTTGGTTTTACTTCCCACAGAAGCCAGAGCTGGGCAGGGAAGATGATTTTACCCTCCAGTCTTCTTCCCCCACACAAAGTCAGGGGCAGCCAAAGCATGCATCCAGAGCAGGGGCTGTGTCCCATAGCACAGACACAAGTTCATAGACAACACAAATAGGATCCTCACCAGTAAAAAATAGAATTAATACTTACAAATGGTAACCTACAGGCCATATGAAAGCTCCAAGTTTTGGCAGCAGCCACAGGGTCATGGCAAGATATTTTTGACAACTTCACAATGACATTGTGGAGTCCCACACTAGGATACGGTCCTGTGGTAGGAGATAGGCATTTTTAATACCCCAAACACATCTTTCTCAAACCCATAGGTTTATTTACAGCTCTTCACACATTGCTAAAATATACACACTCTTAAAGCCAGGTATACCATTTCAGTAAGCCACTGTTCTTTATACACTTGAAATTAAAAATAAAGGCCTCATATAAGCAGGGTTTTGAATTTGGGATATTACTTTCTCGAAACTCCAGCAGGGAAAATAATGAGGATCATCAGGCTTGGATCTAAAGCATCTCCACGTTGAAGAATGTGATTCTTCTTAATAGAAATTAAGATTACAGTACATGATGCCCTCTTGCAAGGGTCGCACTACACTACCACTTAATTGCTTTAAAGGCTGTGAAACAATACAATTAAAAGGAGATTCATAACAGTTATTAGCTAAAGAATGATAACAGTGTATGCCATTCCACAACTAGCAGTGTAAACTTAATTGTGTAAAAGCCCTAACTTCTTAGATCCTATATATACAGTATGGAACTGTCACTGAACTCTATTTCATCTCCTAACAGGAAGAAAAACTAGAATCCAATTTGCAGAATCTGTCAACCCTGATGGCACCTACCTACAAGAAGCTTGCGCCTGATGCGTATAACAACCAGGTATGTTGGGGGAAAAAAAGGAATTGGAGCAATCATGCAAATAAACTGATTTCTACCACCCTTCCCAATGCTCCAGCCTTGGGCCAAACCATTAGGTACATTGTGTGCCAGCATTCCTTTGACATCAGGGTAAAGACAAATGAGAGTTCCATTTAAAATGCTTTCACAAGTAAAACTACCAGAATTTGGTCCACTAAATAGAACTAATCTTTTTACCTACATCAAACAATAAAGTTACTTCACACTAGAGCAGAACTCTTCAGCTCTACAACACAAATTCCTGGATTTAGCTTGAGTCACCACTCCAACCAGCAAAACAGCCACAAAGATGGTGTGAGATTGGCAGCAGTGCCAGAAGGCAGCAGCATATCATACTGCCCTCGAGTCCTGAAGCCAGTTTCAGTTCTGCTCTCTCAAGTGGCAAATTAATTTCTTTTTCACCAAAACAGCCATTACAAACACACTTTTAAAGTGAAGTTTCATATTTGAACACACTCAGCCCTGCATGTGCGCGTAAGCGCCTGCACCAGCCTTCTTACCCAAGGGGATTGTGCACACATTTTCTGTACAGCAGTGTTCACAGATACAAGCACATTCAAAGCTCTTAGGAGGTTCCCAGCGTGGCTGTCTCTTATCTGCATTCCTTTACCCAATGTCTTTCAGATATTTGCATCAACATTTGACAACACACCCCTTAAAAACACGTAACTTGGCCTTCATTTTCATTGTTCCCGTTCACTATCATTCAAACAATCACAGCTTAGTCTCCAAACTTTCACCATAGCTGCAAACTGTGACATCTTTCTTTCCTGTTGACAGCATTATGCTGCATCAACCAGCACGAGACAGATTTTCAACTGTAAGGGAAACAGTAAAGTAACACAAAACTGTCCATTTTTATTTGCCTAAAACTCGCTCCTTTACTGCGTATTTCGTAGCACCTAGACAGGGTAAGTGGATTCAGTACAGACTTATCCAGTTTGACTTACCTGATCAGATAACATGTGGAGACTCATTCTGGAGGAAACTGTGGCCGTGTGCCCACTAGCTGTGGTTATCTGTCCAAATATCTGAGACACATTCTGCAAGAGAAGAAAGGAAGAGGAAGAAGAAATGAGGGGGTGGTGAACAATAAAATGGTTCTTTGCTTGGGCTGTTTTTTCTACGAAAAGAACTTTTCTCTGTGTAAGCCATGGTCCTGCCCAACACTTCTTGAAAATACAGGCTTTTAGAAGGTTCAGTTTTTACCTCCACTAACAAAGTCTGTGTGTAGCTTGGCCTATTTTGGGAGTTTCGTGCAGACCTTGTATTTGTGAAGAAACCCTGATCAAGCTACTGCCAATCTCTTTAAAGAGAGATGATCAGAGATCAGAGATTATTATAAAAGGTTCTAAACCCAAAAAGCCCTAAAACCAATCCCCCTCTGAATCCTGACAAGAATTCCAAATTCTCGGGTTTATTCTAATCCAAGTCTGAATTGCTACTGGATTAAAATTTAGTATTGGGAAGGGTCTGTTTTTCCAACTGAACCCAAGCGAACATCTCCAAGACCAGTTGCACCAGTACACTTTAATCAGATGATTACAGTCTGGTTAACGTTTCAGACCACTCTTGTTTAATTCCAAAAAAAGTGTCCATGGTTTAGATTTTGTTCTGGTTTTATTTTCAGATTCCAGGGAAGTAGATATTCCAAATTTTAAAAATAAAGGTCTGTGAGCAAACTAAGTATCTTTTTAGTCATCTTGGACCAAGGCTTCACAAAACTTCTGATTTCACCTTAACTTCAAGTGGGATTCATTAAGTTCCATTAAGTGTAGATTACTCAGTTTTTCCATTCACTTGAAAGGTTCAGGAATATCAGCAAACTGCTTTACAGATGTGGTTTCATTTTTAATTTTCTAAATAAAATACAAAGCCACCATTTGTCTAAGCCTTGATCTTCCATTACAAAATCCTTTCTTTTTCTGTAAGGTTTATTGTTGCATTATCATCTCTTTAAATCCTTATAATGAGTGCACAGGTAGAAAGTACTGTCTTGACTGAATTATCTCGCTGTTCAGTCGGGGATTAGGGTTGTACTCAAGCTAATGAAATATACATTTAGCGTGCCAAAATATTACAAATCAAAAAGCAAATTATTATTTTTCATGAAGTCATTCTGAAGTCAGTTTTCTAAAGCCATTTTCCCTTAATAGCTTGGTGTATTTCCAGTCCACACAAACACATCACTCTTAAGGTGCCAGCCGCCGAGCCCATGCGCTGCATTTGTCACGCAAAAACCCCAGCCACTGGCAGAGAAGCAGAAGTAATACCCAAGAAAAAGTATTACTGGCCAATTGCACAATCACGCCAGAGACAGAAGGTAACAGGGAATGAAGCATGGATACAGAACTGCCATCAAATTGCTTGATCTTATTTGCCTTCGAGATCTGTACGTTACCATCTCCAAGATGTCAGGAGACGGGCACCTTGTCACAGGGGAGCACCCGGTGCTCATTCCGCGTAGCGCGGCACCCAGCTCAGTCGCAGTGATACCTGTCATCTCCTTCCAGATCGAGTACGAACACAGAGCACCCGAGTGTCGCCTGGGTTTAAAAGAAGGTCGCCCATTCTCAGGGGTCACTGCTTGCCTGGATTTTTGCGCTCACGCTCACAGAGACTTGCACAACATGCAGAACGGGAGCACACTGGTAAGTCTGTGATGTGTACAGCCTCCTTACTCCAGCACTCATCTATTTAATTCATTATCTCCTGGCTGTTTAAATTTATACTTGCACAACACAGATTGCTAAAAAAAGAAATATTAAGCAGTAATTGAGCTAACTTATTACCCCCTACGCAATTTTTTATTCAAATGAATTAGACTTGTGGTGTATTAAAGGTCTAATATATAACTAATAAAAGACAAACCATGGAGACAATGGAATGAAGGTCCCAGCAGGGAAGAAATGCCCGTGTCAGTGTTACAGGCACAAAATGGTTTATGTCTGTCTTCTTGAAGCACTTTTTTTTCCCCTAACAACTTTGGATTATATCTTCTAATAAAATATAAAATGGAAACAAATAACTTCTTTCCAGGAGAGTTTTGGAAGCTGTGGATTTCATTCCTGCCTGCAAGCCCTGCCATCCTTTCTATCATACACATACCCTTTATTTTCTTCAGTGTTGATCTCTAGCATGTACAGCAAAGGTTCTGTAGAAGATACCAGAAAAGTGAGCCGGTTTTCAATCTCTGTTGGATTATTTCCATTCCCTTGCTGCTCAGTCTCTGACAATACAGTTGGAGTAAGTGTGAGAATTAATAATCTTCAGCTTTGAGTAATCACCATGGTTGGAATTTGAAGCAACTACCTAGATTCACAGTGCAGCTCTTACTATGACTATAGAGAATATAGACTTTTTTTTATACCAACTAAATTTTTCCTCTGTCCAGGGTCTGACTTAATTGACAAGTCCACCACCACCAATACAATATACATTTCTAGCTGAGCTTTCTTCCTAAAACTGGCTGATACAATGATTTCACTGCAGAATATGTCTGTATCAGCATCTTTTTCCACTGAGATCCTCCCAATAGCTGTTGTAGCTGGAGCTGACACAATGACCGTGCTGCACAACTCAACAGTAACTTCCTTACACCTCAGCATTAGCATTACAGCGACTTGCTCCTTTGCAAAGCCCTGGTAAGGGGGTGTGAAATCCGATGGCAGTGTGTTAGATTGCACACCATCTCCAATAGCTGGCTAATACAGTAGCATGAAAAAAACCCTTCAGGTGAGTGTGAAGTCCCAGGTTCCGCTGTTTTATCTCTCTGGCCACGGTACAAAGCATCCAACAGTTTATTACACATTAGGGTGATCCCTGACTACACTGCTCATTTCAGCACCAGCACAAGAAATAGCTACCTAATAGATACCTGTTTCTATTAACGCTGTCCAGCAGAGCAGTGGAAGAAATTCAATTACAGGCTTGCTGCGATACGCATAAATTGCACAGAAACTCACAAATAGGTTGCCAGATGCCAGTGCCACCGGTGGCAGGGCAAGGTGGAGTGCGCAGGCCAACGGTTCACATCTCTTCTCAGACTGGTTTGGGTCACTCTAACACGTCTTCCCAACAGGTTTGCACACTAACTAGAGAAGACAATCGTGAAATCGGCCAAACGCCAGAAGATGAGCAGCTCCACGTGCTCCCGTTATACAAAGTCTCTGATGTGGATGAGTTCGGAAGCACTGAAGGCCAGGAGGAGAAGAAGAGGAACGGCAGCATACAGGTCCTTACCTCCTTTCGCCGAAAAGTAAGGATGTTAGCGGAGCCCGTTAAGACGTGTCGGCAAAGGAAGCTAGAAGCAAAGAAAGCAGCTGCAGAAAAGCTTTCCTCCTTGGAGAATGGGTCTAGCAAAGCTGAGAGAGATAAGTCTGCTGCAGCACGCAACAAGCAAGGCAATGCTGAGGCGGCAGGTCACGCAAAGCAGCTAGCAGGTAAACACGTGAATCTGATCGCGAGCTTTTTCAACAGTGGTAAGCTTCCTAGAAACCAGGGCCACCTATGAGTCTCAAGAAAACCACTGTTATCAGCCCAAGAACATTTTAAAGCAAAAACAAAAAAGAATTCTTGAACATAAATATCAATATCGTATATTTTTAAATTCTAGAGTGCCAAATTGGGGTCAATTCTGAGGAAAAAAATATATAGTTGTATGAGAAATGCTTTATTGTTGGATAGTTAACACCCGTAGACAGTGGGTGTGTTTGCAAACTGCCATCCAGTAACGTTCTAAAGTACCCTTAAAAGACTAGTAGTGCTAGAAGCCACGATGAGAAGTGCGTGATACTGCTGCCAATGAAAGAATGACCCACACATCACTCTCTGTCTGCCACTGGTAACAGAGAACCTCCTCCTTTGAGGGGTTTCAGGCCTAACCACTGCTATTTATGCTCTCTGCCTCCAGACCAAAAGCAGAGGAGGTCTTTCCACAGTGGAGTAAGAGTTTCAAAATCCCACTTAACAATTCCTGTCAGTTCTCATCAGTAGATTCGAGAGTCCTGAGCAAAGGAGTTCATCGGGACTATTTTATTGTTACAGCAGCTTTCTCAGTGAGGAAAAAAGCACTGCATGCAAGGCCACCCAGAAGGTCACTGAAATACCTATGAGTAGAAGTCAGCTGTCCCATGACCCGGGCCAGGGTTGTAACCATTAAACGATTCCATTTTACTTTAATGAATGATGGTTTTGCTCTTATGTCTTCATTTGATCTCACTTGCTACCCAACTGTTCTCTCTATCAGTGAATGTCACTGTCATTTTTTACCATAAAGCTAGGGACACTTTTTTGAGACAGTTCTATTAATATAGATGAGAAGAATTATTTATTCTTGGGGAAAAGAAGGTCACCTTGTGCACAGCTGTTTGGCACTTTGATGCTCCATTTCACGGGCTACTTAAATGGTGATTCAACTCTTTGGATTTTGTGCATGTGACTCCGAACGGATCGCAGTGTCCTCTTTTTCCCCATTGCCACGAGCATCTGATCTCACTGGACAGATGCCAAAAAAGGATCAGTTGCTTTAGTATTTATTCAGCTTCTTAAAGGATGGTATTTGAGATATGAGAAGGGGAGCCTTTGATAATATATCATATGATATACTTAGAAATTTCACAGATATGTATTGTGAAAAGTCTAGAAAAGTATGTCCTCTTTTTTTGGTTTCTTTTTTTTAAAAAAAAGCTTTTTTTTTTTTATTCTTTTGTTGTTTTTGTTGGTTTTTTTGGTTTTTTTCTTTTCACTTCTACAGATCTTTTACGTCTTTCAGGACCGGCCACACACCAACAGCAGCAGCAACATCCACAGCGCACTCTCCCCAGCAACCCTCAGTCAAATCCTGTTAACTCTTATTCGGGTTCAGGTTCTGCAAATCTCTATGTAAGGTTGCCTAATCCAGCCAATACTTATCCAAACTCTTCATACACTTCAGATCCTTATGGAGGGTCCAGTCCCATGAACCTCTATCCAACCTCATCACAGCCTGCGGGGTCTTATTTGAATTCTTCCAGTCCCATGAACCCTTATTCAGGATCACTAAGTCAAAACAACCAATATCCACCATACCAATGCAATGGAAACATACCTATGGACAACTGCCCCTCTTACTTGGGATCCTACCCTTCCCAGCATCAGCACATGGACTTGTATAGTTGCCAGAGCCAAGACCATATGTCTAAACTCAGTTTACCACCCATTCAAACATTATACCAGCATAGGTTTGGGAATAACCAGAGTTTTGGTCCCAAGTACTTGAATTATGGAAACCAAAATATGCAGGTAGACTCCTTCAATAACTGCACCATTAGACCAAATGTACACCACGTAGGGTCTTTTTCTTCTTACTCCACCCATGATGCCGATGGCCACTTTATGGAGGTTGCCTCAAGGTTAAAATCTAATCTGAGTAATCCAGGCCTAGATTACGCCTCCATGAGTAAAACCAGTGAACATCATCACGTGCAACCCCCTCCACATTTAGCACACGACTATCATTCTGCTCCAAATATGTTTAGTGGTCCTACTAATTCACTGCATCTCCAAAATAAGGATAGTGAAATGATTTCGCATGCAGTTAATGGTTTGTCCAACACGCTTCCAGGTCAAAACCACGATAGGACTACTCCCCAGGGTGGTTTAGATAAAACTGATGTGCTGAATCCAGAAAAAGCAGAGGATCCTGATGAAGTCTGGTCAGATAGCGAGCAGAGCTTTTTGGATCCAGAAATTGGAGGAGTGGCAGTTGCTCCATCTCACGGGTCAATTCTCATAGAGTGCGCAAAACGTGAGCTCCACGCAACAACTCCCTTAAAAAACCCCAACAGGAACCATCCCACCAGAATATCCCTTGTCTTTTACCAGCACAAGAGTATGAACGAGCCAAAACACGGTCTGGCTCTGTGGGAGGCAAAGATGGCTGAGAAGGCAAGAGAGAAAGAAGAGGAATGTGAGAAGTACGGGCCAGACTACGTGCCTCAGAAATCTTACGGCAAAAAAGCAAAGCGGGAACCTGTTGAGCCACACGAACCCTCTGAGCCAACGTACGTGCGCTTCATCAAGTCTCTCGCCCAAAGGACACTGTCGGTCACCACAGACTCCACAGTAACTACATCTCCATATGCCTTTACACGGGTTACAGGGCCTTACAACCGCTATATCTAACTTCACCCCTTTGTTGGTTACCTCATTTGAAAAAAAAAAACAAACACCTTGTCAGTAGGGTAAGTAGTTTAGGTTCAGGGGAAGGCAAGGGTGGAGAAGAAAACAGTGTTTTAAGGAAACTCATCAGTGGAAAAAAAGCCTCAGCACACCAGCAAAAAGAGGTACTCTCACTAGCGCACTTATTTTCCACTGATTTTTAAGTGGTCACAGATGGCACGTAGGAAACAAGACCAAAGCATCCTATGCAAAAACAAAACAAACCAACAACAACAAAGTGTTTCACAATTTACATTTGAAAACACTGGCTCCATTATGGAAAGAGATAATCTGCAAATGGAATTTTTTTTTTTCTTACAGTTTTGCACATCTGTGGCCACTTTTAATGTCATCAAGTTTGCATAGTCATGGAACAGGAGCAAAAAAAAAAAAACCCTAAGAAAAATAATACTGTAGTATTACAACTGCAGGAATCTTAAAACAACATCTGGTGCTGAATCTACGATGTACTGAAATACTGGAATTATGGCTTTTTAACATGCAGTTTTTACTGTAATCTTATTAGTCTCTTGATTTTATTTAACAAAGTAGATAAGTATAAAATGTAACGAATAGACAGCAAAACACTGAATTTGTTTGGATATTCTAAAACCATGGTGCTATCTAAGAGAATGGTGTCTTTATTTTAACAGTCAAACAGTTAATGCCTTTATAACAAAGTGTCGATGATGTAGAGTCAAATGTTCTTCAGCAACAGGGAGGACCTTTTCATTCATGTATGTATTGAATTTACCTGGTGTTAAAATAAGCTTACTTTTTAACATATGGGAATTACAAAGACCTCTGGATTTTACTCATCCAGTCAAGTCCTAGAAAAGGACAATAAAATATATAGAGAGATATTTTTTTTTAAATAGTGTTTCAAAAGCACTTTGTCTACCTAAGCTTGGCAACTTGAACAATGCTAAGGTACTAAGA
>JANHGN010007075.1:0-26416 GCA_024605025.1 Megaceryle maxima | reverse complement strand
TTTTTTTTTTTTTTCCCCTAACAAAAGGTGAGCTAAAGCTCTACTGAAACAGGTATCATTAAAAAAAGCATTCAGATGATTAGCAACCATATCAAGTTTCACATTTAGGAGAAGGTATAAAATCCTTTCAAAATCACTTCTATAGTGTCAATGCAAACTCTGCATGGAATAAAGTTAGTTTGTTGAAGGTTATATCACACAGGAGTTGGAGCCCTAAGTAGCTGTGTTCAGTACTGAACAAACACCTGTCAATGCAAATCCTAGTAAGCCAGGAAATTGCCATCATGGTTTTTTGCAGTATTACTTCTATGGCTTTGTATGAAAACAGAAAATTTCTCTACCATACTTTTATTTCCCCTCATTCTGTGTAGCAAGAAGTTCATTTAAAAGTAGGCCTGTGATATTTTGTCAACTCTGACATGAACATACACATACTGCTCTTCTCATTTTAGCATCTGTTCTCATCCCTTCCATTTTTAAGGTGCTTGTAGTTATCACATGCAGATTGGTTTCTACAGACAGTGCCTTTATTACTCGTTAACCCCATCGGGTACTTATAACTCAGAGAATGGAGGGTACTGGAATAATACTTATCATAATTACACAAGACAGCCAGCAGTCATAGCAAATGTTTTGAGTGGCCTAAAAGTCAGGCTGCAAATGATAAAGAAGAAAGATGTAAAATGTATTTTAGTACAGTATTGTGCTAAATGTCTTTGTGTTTAATTATGTTTTTATCATAGATCTGGAGTATGAAACAAGACAGTTGTGTCCATGATTTACAAGCACACAACAAAGAAATTTATACTATCAAATGGAGTCCTACAGGACCAGGAACAAATAATCCAAATGCCAATCTTATGTTAGCAAGGTACTATTTAATCCTGTTTTAAACACCTGTTAAGCATTATTTTTACTTCACTCTTTATCTATGTAGGTGTATGGAATGTTTTGAAGCATGTGGGATACTTTATCATACTGTGTTTGTATTAGTAACAAAAATGCGTCAAGTTGAAATGTGATTAATCTGTGTCTTTTTCCCTTGACAGTGCATCCTTTGATTCCACTGTTAGGTTATGGGATGTAGACAGAGGAATTTGTATTCATACTCTGACAAAGCATCAAGAACCTGTGTACAGTGTAGCTTTCAGTCCTGATGGCAGGTACCTGGCCAGTGGCTCCTTTGATAAATGCGTACACATCTGGAATACACAGGTATAGCTCTTCTGTCTGTTTAGAAGTTTGTGTTTTGGTCTTTTCCATCAGCACCCTCCCAACCTTTGTTGCTACATCATGGTTTGGCCGCAAAGAGCTTTGCCATTCGTAACATGCCAATTCACTTTCTCTTTGTCCTAAGGTTGCTTCTGTTCATGGCTCTACATTTAATTTTCCCCTTTGAGTGCTTGCCTACGGTCAAGTAATAATTGTCTTTACATTATTGTCTTTATTTAGAAAACAAACAAAAAAATCAAACCCCAAACAAACCAAAAAATAGCAACCAAAAAACCACCACCACCACCAAAAGGCATTCAACAAAGTGTCTCAAATAACATGTTGCGTCCAAAAATTGTCTTTGTTAACTTCGAACTTTAAACTCCTGATAAAAAAGATTTGCTGTGAAAAATGATGACTGTAGACATTCAAATTTGATAGTTCTTTCATTGAATTGCAATGGTAATCAAGAGAATGTAAAGTGAGAGAGAAGGATGATGACAGAATGTTTCTACATAACTTTCTAAGGCAGGACACTATTACTTGTTTTTTATTCTTGGAGGTGGGGGGGAGGAAGCGTGATTGTGAATGAAGGTCTAAAGACCTGACTGTTAGGCCAAATGTGATCTCTGGCTACTGGGAATTAGTAATTGGAAGTAGTCGCAACCATCAGCAGTTTTGCCTGTCAAACACAAGAGATCAAGATGGTGCTTGTCACATCCTTTAATAAAGGACTGAGATTGTCCAGAATCTCACCTGGACCATTTCCTCTGAGAATATCAGTTTTTAAAAGCAGTGGGGAAATGTTACATGTTGTACAATTTTTAATTGTTGTTATATTAATCACATGTTTTGTCCCTTTGTAGACAGGTGCCCTAGTTCACAGTTATCGGGGAACAGGCGGGATTTTTGAGGTTTGCTGGAATGCAGCAGGAGACAAAGTTGGAGCAAGTGCTTCAGATGGTTCAGTAAGTGCTGCTTGACTTGGTTGACATTCTAAGAAGCAACTTCTGGAAATATTTTGACTTAAGAATTATAATGTCCTTCTCTGCTGAAGTTTGAATACAGCCAGCTCACCTGTAGATTTTCACCTATAAGGATGCTGTAATGTTAGGAGGAGAATGTCTTCTCTCCAGCGCAATGTGTTACTGTTCTAAACCCTTCAAAATCCTCAGAAAGGAAAGGTGCCTTTAAGTGAGGTTTTCTGTCCCTGCTGGGGCTTACTATGGAAGCATGTTCAGTGTGGCTGGTCTTTTCATTGTAGTCTGAAAACAAGTCCATTTTTGCCTCTTTGCCCTTTTCAAGTGAAAATGTTCAATATGGATGATATTACTGTAATGCGTGATAGGAATCAAATATCTTCCCCGTGGCATTCAGCAGAAAGTAGAGCAAATCAAAGTACAAATTTCTGAATACTTGTCATTAAATACTTCCAAAAAATGACAGGAGCTATATGAAAATACCAGTCTGCTTACTTTGCTTAGAAGAAGCAGGGAGTAAAATTATGTGTTTAACTAATCACAAACGCACCTTTGTCATCTTAGTGGTGTATTGTAGCATCATCTCCTGGCTCTCTGACCTTGTCTTGCAAAGTACTGCAGTAAACTATTAACATGAAGTTCTTCATGTCATGAAGTTCTTCTGCCATGGTTCTAAAAGTAGACAAGACAGCCTAAGGAAAAGCAAAATTAGAATAAAATAAGAGTGATAAAGGAATTGCTGTAGCTCAAAGTAACAAAGGCGAGCAAAAAGCAATCCCGGTAGCGTCGCAGTCCAGAGTGTCAGGTAGTATCTGACACAGGTGCCAAAGTGGTGTTCTGGCCTGTATGCCCCATGCTTGCCCCAAGCAAGATTGCTTTGTTAGAGTTCAGAATAGGAAGTTCTGAATTTTAAGTACAATAAATTCTAGAGACTCTTGATTGGTCTTTATCATAAAAGGAACAAAAGCTCAAGGCACATACTGAGTGGAAATTATCATTCCCCTAGATGACCCTTTTATATGCATAGCACATAACCTTTCCAGTCTTACAGTTAATTTGGCCCAAGACTGAATGTGCTTGCAACAGATTTGTTTTCATTTAGTTTCTGCTCTTTTAAAAATGTTGGGTTTATTTTGTTTTATATGGTTTGCTAGTGAAAGCCCTCATCCTCTCTGTTTTAACTGTACTTGTAGCTGGTAATAGCTAAGCAAATATAGGCACTTTTGAACTGTTTGATGACTAAGAGCGTAGCTTGTATATGATTATGTTTTACTAGTAGATTTCTGTAGGTGATAGAACTGGAAGCACTACTTAATAAAGATTTTTGTGAAGACTAAAACTGGAATTTGCATACCATTATCTGTTTTGTCAGAATTATTCTGATCAGTTCTAGTATTTGCCCACATATTTTAAAGTTCATTTTATTATATTTTTCTAACCTAGATTCAAGTAAGTTCTTGGCTTCATAATATTAAATAACAGGCAAACAGCTTACATAAGATGTTGTTAATGTTCTGATAGTAATTCACTAAGCAGCAGTACCCTTAGCACCTGGCTCTGGCTGGGGGCTCATAAATAAAGTGCTCGTCTGGTGATGTTTTGTTTGCTGTTTTTTTTTTTTTCCACCCAATCTATTGTTAATGGATATAAAATTAGGCTTAACAGATAATTCACCCAGAACTGTATAAATTTGTGCAATGTGCAATTTCTGTATACCTGTTTCTTTTCCTTGCAGGTTTGTGTATTAGATCTACGGAAATAGCGCTACTAGTTGGAAGCCATGGACCGACTATGAATGTGTACATAGCCAAAATGACTGTTCCTGACCCATGTACTGCTATAGTCCCAATTGAACCATGGCCAGTCCACTACAGCCAAACGTAAAAGAAATATATACATATACTGTATATAAAAAGAAAAAGGAAAAAAAAAAAAAAAAAAAAAAAAAAAAGAAAAGAGAGGAAAAAAAAAAATTACACCCTGAAGAGGATGACAGAGTTTTGTCACAGCTTGTGAATCCTGTTCACCAAGTGCTGGAATCTGCTGTGCCCCAAAATAACATTTAAAGGTTTTGGATATAAAAAGCAGAAGAGAGAGCGAGAGAGAGAGAAATATACCATATAAAAGAGCAGACCCATATACATACCAAATTCAGAAGATACTAATGGCAGCCTTCCCTTCCCCCCTTAAAATCCATAATGACAGTGGATTGTGGGGTATTTTTGTTCTCCTTCTCAGTAGTTGAGCAGTTTGTGTGTACAGACAAAATGGACTTACAGAAATCTGCAGCAGTAGTTTTTTCTTTGCTTTTAAACATTGGGTTTTCTGTTTTGTTTTGGTTAAGTTTAAGGATGCATGAAGTAAGGGAGTGAATTAGTTTCTTGTTTTATATTTTTTTCACCTTGGGAAAAAAATGTTCCTTTGAAACGTATTTTAATGCATTCTTGGAAGAGGTAGGTTGAACCTGATAATGTTTGGTACATTTTGTGGCTCCCAGAGCACAATTTTGTCATCAGAGGGAGGGTGGAAAAGGGATTATGGAGAGAGAGAAGAAAAAAACCAAAATCCTTCTTTGAGGCATGATATTTCACGTCCTGCTCTATGAATATGACAGTAATGGGTATAATGCTATGTTTTATTTTCTGGTGACATGGCTGAAATGCAGTAGTTTCTTATTTGGGACATAATTCTGCCAAACTTAAGAATAGAAGGGCACAAAAATAGAGAAAAATACGGGGATGCAATTAAAAAAAAAAAAAAAAAAAGAAAAAAAGAAAAGAAAAAAAAAAAAGAGGAAAAACTGCATCTTCTGTTGCTTTAAGACCATAGCTAAAATATGGTTAAATTGTGCACTATTGTGAAAAGGAGCAAAGTATAGCTGGGGGATTGTTTTTAAGAGGTTAAGATCTTTCAGAACAAGGGTTCATGCCACAGCTTCTTTGAGAGTTGCCCGTCATTATTTGTAGGAGCTTAGATGTATAATTGTAACCAAACTCCAGTATTAAAAGTATCTCATGTAATTTTTCTTTATTAAAATAAATCTTCGGCGTATATTTGATAACACTGCCATTAAAAGGCAAAATGTTTACTACCTTAGATTTAAAAAAACCTTAAACAGAGGACTTGCTTCAAGTTTATTTTAATAGCAGTGATTCAGCTTATTTAAAAGATGAATACTTGCACTAATTCCCCTGCTGCTCCAGTCCTGCAGTTTATTGTATCTTGTGACTACATTCTTTTCCAAATATAGGGTAGATGTAAGCTGCTATTTTTTTAATAATCACTACTATATAGTGTCTTTTACTCTGTTTACAATATCAAGTATTTTTCTTACAATGACAGATGTATATGGCAAACCTTTTTCTGCTCATGTGATTAAAAGTATACTGATAGTGATTTTATTTGTAAATGATAGCATGAGGTTGTGTTTATGCGTATGTGTAGTCAAAAAGGTTGCATCGTGTCTTACATAAGATTCCAAGAGTGTAAATTTATAAAAAGAGAGGTTGTCAAATTTATGTCACAGGCATTTTACTTAAGGAATGGTTTATATTACAGAACTTTGCAAAGTTATCAGTTTTATAACACTATTTCACTCACAAATAATTTTGTGGCTTATGATGGCGAGTCTCTAACCAATATTTTGTTTTGTTTTGGTTTTCCCCCTCCAAGCTAGGTAAAAATCGATTTAATTGAGATAATGCAGCTTTGACATTCTAACCATTGTTCTTCAGGCCTTGATTTCTGCTATTTCCATGGAATAAACATGACTTGAAGCAAGTCTGAGTTTGGCTAAGGTAGGGTAGCAATTTGCCAGTGGTAAAGAGAAGTCAACGATACATTCTTTATATATATCCCAGGATTATAATACCACCATATACAGCATTTAAAACCAACAAGAAGTCATATCCATAAAGACAGTCATCCGCGGTGGTTCGGTGCCAGCTGTTTTTAGGGTTTTGGAACATGTTGCAAATGTTTAGAGCGATTACCCTGTGAGTTACGAGATGTAGGAAACCTAATATATTGAGTGTCTGGCACTTGAAATATTGCTTTTATTGCTGGAGGTCCATGACTGTGGCTGACCTCTGTCATTTAATGAAAAAAAAAAATAAAATAAAAAAAAAAAATTCTGTGCAATAATTTTAAACTGTGCTCCCAGGAATAGACACAAATGTTTTGAGTATGTTTAAGCTGCATTTTTCTTTTAGCAATGCATTTGTCAATTGCACTGAATTTAAATCTGAAAGTCAGAAGTGATTCTTGATAGTACTTTTGTATTTTAATATGGACAGTTTATTCATTTTCATAAAAGTTATTGGGTGATTCTTTCAGCCAATCTAAACAATTGTGGTGGAGTTCTGTGACATAGCTGCAAAATCACACAGCCATGTTTTAGGGTATTGCCATTTTCCTCTTTCTCAATCATCAGCTGTTTTGGTTGTAATTCTAGTTGCTTAAGCATAGTATCACATATTCAGAAATAGCTAAAACAGAGCTTCAGTATCACAGGTCCAGGGTTTTCAGGTGCTTGAAGCACAGTCCAGCAGGAATGTCAGATCTGTTGACTTCAATGCTCTGGACATGCAGGCTGAGCCCCCTAACCTGGTGTTCATCAGCAGTGCCCCACTGTAGTGGAACGATGCCAGTTTCCACTAGCAACGGATCTGGCCAATCGGTATTTTATTGTTGTCCTTTACTAGCATGCCACAGTGCTGCTCCTGCTCACACCTCTTCTCGCCTCTCCTTTGATACACTGTTAAACGCGTGCATGCAAGGTGTGTTAGGTTCTGTGATTATGTGAAGCAAAAAAAGAAAAAAGAAAAAAAAAAAGGGAAAAAAAAATAATAAAAAGGAGAACCATGACATGAATTATTATCTTTTAGAACACAAAGACCTCATAGTCAATAGTCAGGTAGACTGTCCAAATTGTTCCTTGAAATTGAGTATGCCAAATGTCAGTACGGCCCTAACTTTGTATCAATGCTTCATCTCACATACCGAGTGATTCTGTTTGCACCTGGTTTCCCAGTGTGCATAAGCCTTTGCATACGTTACAGATCCTATTTTTTCCAATTCAACACATTAATGGGCAAATATCCAAACAGAGGATAAAAGGAAGAGGGAAAACTGGGCTCAGAATTGATGACGGAATAAGAAACCAACTGCTCTTGAGTTTGCTGTCTTTCTATGCATCCATCTCAGAATCCCATTTCTGCATCATTAGGTCCAGGTTTCTGTAGAGTTCCTCTTTTCCTATTTTTATTTTACCTTTTTCTGCATTTTTAAATTGATGTAAAGATTCCCAACCAGTGGACTTTTTAGTGTAGTTAAGAGAATATCTAGGTCCTCATAAAAAGCTTTTTTAGACTCTTTGTAATATTGATAAACTCAGTTTCTTCTGGGGCTACAATTGTGCAGGGTTATTTAGTGTGTCTACTAGATGATTGGAAATCTTATATGAAACACTAAAAGTGCCTCTTTTTCTGGGTTGGGTGGAGGGAGGTAATAGTTACCAGAGTCAGAATGACATGGCATTTTGAAGCATGTTTCTTGATTTCATGACACTTTAATGCATCTTGAGAGAAAGGCCAAAGATTTCTACCAATTTTAATTAATTTTCATTTTAAAAAGCACTCCTTTTCCCTTACACTGCTTACCTCATGCTAGGGTATTTAATGGACATTGTACCTTTGAAATGTTCTTCGTGTTAGGAGAAATAGTAGGTGGCATCGGGCGGTTGTGCCAGTTTGCCTATGGAGCAATCTTAGCAGCTGATGCATTTAGTTCTGCTGAGTGAAGGAATTTCATTAAAATCACAAACTGGGTTTTTCAGCTTGTAAATAAAAGGTCGTATGTTTTTGCCTGTTTAGCGAAGAGGAGCCTTGGGACCCAATTTTTCCAGTCTTTACTTAATCAGAAATCCCATTGTCTTTCACTTCATGAGAAAACCTTGCCAGAGTAAGCATTGGAGGCGTTGGGTCTGCGCAATGCTGCACAGCGTGCTGCGTAGGTACAGTGAGCCGCAGCTCACTCGAGCCAGGACTCCCCTTGGCTGCTGTGGGGGTTTGCCAGAGCAGGGCCTGCCAGATTTAGCCCAGTGTTCCTTTTCCACTGACAGGCATGATAGCTTCTCCCTTCACAAAGTCCTGTAGAGCTGTTCCCCAGTGGGATCAGTTTCACACTCTCCAGAAGTCTGAAGAAAGCAGAAGCAACATTGTGGCATGTTAGAAGCAAATATGTCTTCGGGAGACAGCAGTAAATCTCCATCAAGATCCCTGACATTTTCCATAGGGAGAGAGCCGTGGAGCAGTCTTCACTTCTCCCTCTAGAGAAAGCTCTGAAATACCACGCTCTGTGAAAGTGTGACTGTCTTCACTGTCAGTCTGGTGGAAGGCAGACGAACCAGGAAAATCTGCCATTTCTTGCGGATTGCAGATTTAGTGTTAATAGTGCTTCAGATCAGTAGTTTTGAGTACATAACTCGCTTTTTCTGCCTTTAAGTTTGAAGCTTGACAATAACTTGAGGCATGTTTTTGGGGTTTTTTTTCTTTTTTTTTAAATAATCATTCATTTTTACTTCATAATGTTTTTGACATTTGTGGGTAAATACAAGAAAACAGTCTGCATGTTGTTGCTAGTCCAGTGTACTTTGCAATCTTGTCCTCAACAGACTGCAGTGTGCAGAACAGTAATTCTAGAATACAGAAGTAATTTTCTCTCTCTCCTGACATTGACATTGTAGTTGTAATGGTTTCATTTGGAGTTACAAATCCTTTGGGTCTAATTCTGTGAGCCTACCTATAGCACTGGATTAAAATGTCTGCATCATTTCTTCAGTTATCCAGTTAAATTACAACTGTTGTAAAAGTGTAAACCAGCCCATGACAGTTTTTTGTACTTGTTTAAAGGACTTTTATTGTTCAGTTTTCATGATTATTGTCTAAAGAAGACTGATATAGATGTTCTATACTGTCCTGGACCATGTTAATTACACTTTATGATGTATTTTGGTTCTACATCACAATGATTTGTCCCCAAGGCCCTTATATCCCTTCTAGGCACATTTTCTGTTGCAGTTTCCCTTTGCATTGTATTGCTTTGACAACTGTAATTTGAATCAGATCTGAAAGAGGTCCAGAATAAAATATATTTTGATATTACCTTGGCTGAATGTTATAATACCAGTAATTCTAAATGCTTGGTACAGAAGAGAGTTGCAGATTATTAAGTTGGGGAAGTGATGGGCTGAAACACTGTTTTTAATATTTATTTTGGCACATTTTCACGTAAGACAGCATCTGAGAAGCAGTGGGAAGTAATACACTGTGCAGCTACCTACTCTTTATGAACACGCAGTAGATCCTCCAAAAGGGTGAAACTACACTCCGCCACCATTTACTGTGCTGCCTTTGATTTCTCACGTGTGCGTTTTACATGCTTCATCTTCTCCTTACCTCATATATTGAGTGTCTGACACTTGTGGAAAAGAAGCAGACTCTGGTGACACTCACAGCTGCACCCAGCAATTTAGAAGACTGGAGGTGTGGGAGCAGGGCTTCTGTATGGTAACGCAATCTCACACTGGAGAGCCGTTCTTAGAGTGATGCGATTTCATGGGTGTTATTTGTGTTACTATATTTCAGATATTTGAAACGATTTAGATTTACACATGAAATAATTTGCATCCATCTGTACAACGTGATGTTTTAAGTCCTTTAGAATTGTGGTTCATGTCATCATTCAAGAGCGGGAACACAGATGGTTTATTTTCAGTGTTGCTAAAACTTTATGGTGAAATAACTGGTGTGGTTTTGTTTTGTTTTGTTTTTTAACGTAGACCATTTATTTGCTATAATATGTTCAAAAGTAATAGCTTTCTTCCTTTGGTAATGTTAGACAAATCAATTCACTTTAATACATTGAAAAATGCACATAATGGATTGAATTTTACAAGTGTAAAACCAGTCTTGGATTCCCTTCACCTGGCATCTGAGTGAACTTCAGGATTTCTGTCATCATTTGAATTTTGAGGGAGCAATACTGAAGCAGTGTAATGGTTTTGAGACAGGCTGTTTGTCTCTCTAACGTCACAATACAGAAGGTTTGTGTGTCTTTAAATCTCATTAGCACCACTGCTCCTCTTTAGAGTATGGCCACCGTGAATGGCAGGAGCCAGAGTGGTGTTGCAGTACATAGATGCTGCCCTTGTGATGGCCACCTCTGTCCTACAAGGAGGAGATGGTGTTCCAGGTAGGTGCATTGTGGCCTTACTGCCCAAGTGCTCCCGTTGAAGCTTGGTTATCCTTGTGCCATAACAATTTTTTCTGTAACTCCGTAGAAACAAATGCTCTCGGGTATTCATAAGGTCTGTGTTCCCTTGTAGGGCGATGATTTACTGGAAGTCTAAGCAACATCTTTGCTTCCCTGCTGTCAGCACAGGGCAGCTGTAGCACAGTATAATTTAGGAGGAATTTATCGATGATTCTGTAGAGGAGGATGATGCCTCAGTTAGTACAATTTGTCCTCAAGGAAAGCTGACCCAGGAGTTCTGTAGTGCAGAGGCTTTTTTATTTATCTGACTAACTGAAAATTGGTGCTGTAAAGGATTGTTTGAAGGATTAGAAGACAGGTTTTCTTAATAGATGTGAAAATGTTCAGCTCCTAGATTCATTCTTCAGATGCCAAGTCAAGATTTTGGTTTCATGATGTCAAGAAGTCTCAGTAGAGGCCAAGTGCTTTAAACAGACTGTTTTCTTGTTTCCACAGAGATGTTCTGACTTGTTCTAGATGCTAAGAACCCTGATTTTAACCTTGAGAGTGCTGCGTTTGGAGCTTTCTTAATGACATATTCTTGAACATTTTTAGACTTACTGGTCTGGTGGCAGCTTGGGCTGAGTGTCTGCCCTTCCCTGTTAAGAGACTGAAAAGCCCCTGCACACAGTGATGCTGAGGGGAACTATCCCATTCCTTCAGTGCAAGCAGTCCTAGGGCAGCACTTAGGAAATCATAAAATCATCTAGGTTGGAAAAGGTCTTTAAGATCATTGAGTCCAACCATTAACCCTACTCTGCCAAGTCCACCACTAAGCCATATCCCGAAGCACCACATCTAGACAGCTTTTAAACACATCCAGGAATGGTGACTCGACCACCTCCCTGGGCAACCTTTTCCAATGCCTAACAACCCTTACAGTGAAATTTTTTTTTCCTAATGTCCAGTTTAAATGTCCCCTGCTGCATCTTGAGGACATTTCCTCTTGTTGTATCACTAGGTACTTGTGAGAAGAGACTAGCACCTACCTCTCTACAACAGTGGATGAAGGACTTTTTTCTGGCAAATGAAAAAGGCATCTGTTAAAGATCACGTTGTGCATCAAAGTGCACATACAACACATCTAAGGCACCATTTGCTCGTCTCACACACACATTTTGATAGAAAACATTAAATCTGCAGGGTTCATTTAGTTTAATTTCTACCTTTGTCCCTGCTTCAAATGTCTTCTATTGCCAAGAACATCTGAAGGTGTAGGGTCAGCCTTTAATAAATGCCAGGCACAGGGGCACAGGTAAGGTGTAAGTCACCTGAGCACGGCCGGTGGTTCTCCAAAGCTGGATGGGGTCTTTACAATCTCTTCCTTGCTCACGGAGTTATGATGCTGCATCACTTGCAGTTAGAAAAGCTACTGGGAGCGTAATGTCTGCTAGACCCGAACTGCATTGTGGCTTTACACTCTGTAAATACATGAAAAGACTTTTTGATTATATAATAGTCATGCATTTCTAATACTTAAATTGGGAGCTGCAGTAGATTCTGACATATATCCCTTAATTTCCTGTAAGTTAATGATTTTTAAGGTAGGAAGTTCCTGCCTCAGGAAAACAGTGAAGAATCGCAATTATTGATGCTTAGTTTACTTCTTTAATTGTTATTTCAAAGTTTTGCAGTTCTTTCACTTTCTATTGCCACAGCTCATCTATCTTCAGTTTGCTTGAATATTGCAGCCAAGTGAGACGCTGATGAGGTGGGTAGGAACAAACTGCTTTCTAGCAGTAAGTAATTTGAAGCTAGCAGCCAATTCCCAAGACAAAGAAGTAGGAGTATGCGTAGTTTGTTGCAGTTGCATTGTTTTCCAGCTCATGCTCAAATGAGTAAAACTTGCTGTGTGTGCTGAATTAAATATTCTATTATTTTATTCTATTAAATATTCTATTTCAGTTCAGTTCCTGCAGCTAATTTTTACAGAGAATCAATATAGTTTTCGTAGAGAACTAATTATAACTTTGCCCTGTGTGTTGTTAAAGCAGGGAAATTTCCTGTTTGGTACCCATTTGAAAGATCAGTTAAAGAGAGGTGTAGTTTGTTGCTGTTGTCTGGACAGCAGGTATGCCTCCGAGTTTGGGGGTTAGGTGTATGATTTCTTACCTGGAGCATTCAAGTGCAAAATACTTCTTGTTCCATTTATTTATTTATTTATCTTATTAGTGTTTGCTTGGCTGGGTGGATAAATTGACTCAATGTTTCCATCAGAGGCTTTTCTCACTGCAGGTAGTTATACCTCTGTATTGGACAAGAAATAAGAAATAATAAGGATAAGGATAATAGATCTGTGCCTATAGTGCTCTGTTAGTTTGAACATCAGCCCATTGAGTGGCTTTCTGTGTCATTTGGAGCCAGATCACATTTTACATGCAGGAATTCCAAGAGTTCTGTCTCTCCAGCTTTTCAGCCATTTGATTCCACTTTATTTAGGGGCACTTTTTAAATAAGCAGGATTGAATTGAATACTTTTGCTTTTGGACGTTCTGTTTGACAATAATGGGGTCATCAGGTAATTAGGAAGGCAAAGGGAAATGACTCTTATTGTAGGTCTTGAAGAGAACTCAGTAGTCAGAGAAGCTGCACACATCTGGTTCTGACAGACAACTGCCAATCTGGTCTTAAAGGCTTTCCTGACCCATCTACTCCAATACTGTGGTAATTCACATCAATGTGCTTTTCTGTCTCTTATGAGTCGTCTTTGTTGCAGTTAAAAACTTACTATTTTGTCCACCATGGCTGGGGGGGGGGGGGGGGGGGGGAGCTGTTTCTTTATTGTTCACAGAAGCCTTTTATATATTTGAAATCTGTTGCTGTGTCTTTTCTTCTCTAGGCTGAACCGTCCTCAGTGCATGCTAATCAATTCATCAACACCAGCTGCTCTTCTTGACAAACAATCTAATGAATACTGAAATAAGAATCTTGTTTCTAAGAAATACGGTCTCTGGCACGAGTGAGGAAGAGAAGGGAGGAAACGGAAAATTAAATGAGACTCGCAGTTTTGCAATTCTGCTATAATAAATACCAACAGCCGCTCAATAATTTATGGGTTTTCAAAGATAGGGCCCCATTGTTGTTAGACACTTTACATAAACACCTTTTTTTCTCTTCTACAGGCCTTTGTGCTGTTCCCCCTTTCTGGTTTTTAGCTAGTGATGGGTTTTGTCCAGTATTGGCCAGCAGGTCTATGGCAAAGCTAGGAATAAAACTCAAAATTCCCTGCTCTAGAGGCATTTCCCCCAAAATGAGATGGAGGACCAGGCTAAAGGTTGAATCTGCTTATGGCTTCCACCTGGAACCAACCTCCCAAACCAGTATTGCAACAGAAAAGTTCCAGAAACAGTAAGAATGGGGAAGGGCATCACGGGAACTGGAGATGTGCCTGACCCTGGAGCTCAAACAAAACGGAAAAGTGAATTCATAAAATTCTCCAGTCATGTGCTAATACACTGCTAAGAGAGCTGAGAAAGAATTTCTGCTGCTTTATATTAAACATGCTTTCAGGCAGTAAATGTTTTTTAATGTGATAAAAACGTATTTCGGTCAAGGCTGCTACTGTCTCATGGAGACCTACATATTCCTGATTTCTGACCACACAGGTATTTTGTCTCAAAGATCTGCTTTTAAATAGACCAACCTCACAAGGATTCTAAACCAAATCTGTTGTAACTAAAAAGCTTTAAAAACATACCCCTTTTTAGACCTGGAAAACTCCAAACATCTGCAGACTATCAGAGAGGTCATTTCTCAACTGAGGCTGCATATACGTAATTTCAATCCAAATGGGAATTTTTGAGGGGAAAACTGTATGTTATAAAAGTCAAATATCTGAAATCTACCTCAAGTACTCTGCTTAGCAGTGGCCACTGGCTGCAGCCCTGAGCCCTGTGAAACATCCCTTGGAAGGCCACCAGAGCAGCCAGCTCCAGGCATGCTACTTACATGGTATCCACCCATCCTAGCTAAGATGTGTCCAGCACATATTGCTGGGAACAGTTAAAAGCTCCCAAAGGGAGAGAGAAGGTTCCTCTCTGGGAGCTGCTTCAGGACACTGACCCAGCAGAAAAGCACTGGATGGTTTTACTGTATTTTTTCATGCCCAGGGTGGAACAGCAGAGGTGGAGACAGCGAAAGACAGCGCTGGTTTGGCCAGGATAATTTTCTTCACAGTGGCTGCCTATGGGGCTGTGTTTTGGATTTCTGCTCCTAACAGTGTTGATAGCACAGGGATGTTTTTTCACTGTTGCTCTCCAGGGCTTATACAGAGTCAAAGTCTTTCCTGCTTCTCACCCCACCAGCAAGTAGGCTGGGGGTGCACAGCAAGTTGGAAGGGGACACAGCTGACCCCAACTGGCAAAAGGGATATTCCAGACCATATGGCGCCATGCTCACCATATAAAGTTGAGGGAAGAAGAAGGAAGGGGGGACATTTGGAGTGATGGTGTTTGTCTTCCCAAGTCACCCTTAGGTTCGATGGACCCCGGCTTTTCTGGAGATGGCTGAACACCTGCTGCCCATGGGATATGGTGAATGAATTCCTTGTTTTGCTTTGCTTGTGCATGTGGCTTTTGCTTTACCTATTAAACTGTCTTTATCCTAACCCACTAGTTTTCCCACTTTTATTCTTCTTATTCTCTTCCCCATTGTGCCAGGGAGGAGGGAGTGAGTGAGTGGCTGTGTGGGGCTTAATTGCTGGCTGGGGTTAAACCATGACAGCCTGATACATGCTGAGATTCCTGGATGTGTTCTACAGTAAATGGGCACTTGAGGGTGCTCTCTTGTCTCTGGGTATGTAAGGAATGATGACTGAAAAAGGCTGAAGAGGTATAAGCTGTACTTGCATTACACATTTTACTTCATTTCTGTCTCTAGTTAATAACTTGTTCTGCTCTTGCCTTTATTGGGAAGCAACCTTGAACCCTTCCTCTTAGGGGCCCAAGTGTGACTGCTGCTGCCATGGGGAGTGAGTCAGCAGAAAAGGCATCTCCTTTATCAGCCCTAAGTGAGAGAGGGGTTTTAATTATCCAACAGTTTCAGCAGTGGTGGAGGGAGTAGGTGTGGACTGTATTCTCAGCCACTTCCCCAAGGGGAATTAGAAACCAGAAGAGGAGATTTTATTAGCATTATTTTACCACTGCCTCTGAGTTAGAAGGACGCGTTATTTGCCCGTTAGATTTGTTCCTCTCTACTGTTTCCCAAACCTTGCTAATCCAGCTGGGATTGCTGCAGCAATGCTATACTTGGTTCACAATACACTGCAAGATTTTGCTTTGTTTTCCTTTCCCTGGTGTTAGGGCAGTAGTTGTGCTTCCTACAAGATCCAAAGTGGTTGCGGTCCTGAAGCAAGAGTGGGAGCATCTGGCACAATGGTGCAAGCCAGGCACCATGGGAAGCCCCTCAGCTCCTGCCAGTGTCCCACCAGGACTCACCTTCATTGAAGGCCATTTCCAGAAACTCAAAACACCAACTTTGTCTGAGCTAATACAGCTGAGTTTTAAGTTTTGGATTGCAGGTGTGGGGCTCTTGTTATGGTACCCTAACACCTCTTCTGGCCTGGAGCATCGCTTGTGCACAGTTATCCAGCACCCAGTTTGTGTAAGTGTGGAGACAGGCTAAAAGAGCAACATTGTATTGCAATGACTTGCATAATCTGAGCTAAACTACAGACAGGAAAGTGGAAAGTGTCTTGAAACCAGCACAACTGTAGTCAGTAAGATTCAGAACATAAGTGGTGATATTATTGCCCATTTCCTGTAAGCTAATTTACTGTACTTCCAGCCTTCCTTCTCCTCCATACAAAACAGCAGCCGGAGGAGTCATTAAAACAAAGATTGGATCCCAAGACTGCATATAATTCAGATATTTCAGTGATAGAAAAATGTATGGTTTCAAGAGAAAGCATGTGCGAGTGCCAAATCTCACCAAATTGCAGAGATATTCATTTGTTCAAACCAGCCCCTCTGAGCTTTAGAGGAAATAATTTACTACTTTAGTAAATAAACACAGCTGTTAAGAAGTTAAGATTAGTCTGTCAGACTCATCGTCCGCCGAGTAAATGATAGTGTGCAGACCTTCGCTATCTGGAGAAGTGAAGATACTGGAGCTTGCCTCAGGTACGGGGAAAAAAAGGAGATTAAAAGGCAGATACAACAGATGATGTATTGGGACCACAGTCCTTTCAACTGATGGATGGTTGGAATGCTCTTTCAAAGTCAAGTCTGCTGTTACAGCAGGCATGTGAGTGGATGTACAGGGGGGAAGGAGAGAACTTCACAAAGAGCAGCAGGCTGTCAGCTTTGCAGAAGGACAGGAGAACGTCCCCAGGCACAGTTGTCCTTGGAGACCGGGGTCAGCTGCTATGTGCTTAAAGACCTTATTTCCTTGCATTAGTTTGTCTTGCAGGAGTGCTCCCTGTTCCCACTCTTCTAGCTCCCTAGGGCATAGTCCGTGGCCATTAGCATTAAATGCAGGATTTAAAGTGATGCCTGCATAATTACTATCAGAGGCTGTCTCCTAACCAACAACAGGCAGGGGTATTTGAGCAATGCCACATTTTGCCCTTCTCATCTTGGTATTATAGTTATTTCTAGGGTGGCTGACTGCCAGCTCAGTCAAAGGCAGTAGGCAAATCTCCAGGAACTTCACCACAACAAAATTGTGATCCTTGTCTCTGACTTTCACTTTAAAAATTCATTAGAGATGTTTGGTGTGACCTGTGCCTCAGACAGCGGTTGCAATTCTTCATTAAAATCCACTGCTTTCCTGTCATTTTTCAGTGGTGTCCTGCTTGACTGTGCTGCATCTTCTCCTGAAGCCAATGCCATGGTTGAAATGCATGTTGTAAGCTTTGTTTCATCTATTTTTCATCAGTCCAAGAGACTCTTCACAGGTGCTAGGATCTGCCTGGGAGCCAGTTCCTTCCTTCTCATACCCTGCCTTCCCTGTCAGAGACTATAGCAGAAACTCCATTGATTTTTCTGTTTGTTGCTTCTCCCTGCACCATTCATCAATAATATTCTTCACTGGCCTGTTTCTCTGATGGGCCTGTTTATATTCCTGTGTCTTCTGATGGTTTTTGGACAGCAGCTGGCAACAGGCCTTTGCATCCATTGGAGGTGTGATCTTTCTCCAAGATATGCAGCTTGGCATCCCTATTTCTCTCTCAGTTATTAATGCAATGAAGCCCTATGTTTTTCAGTCACCCTGCTACTGATTGAGGTAGACCTCTGCCTGGAGCAGGAATTGTGTAGAAAGGCAACTATTTGAGTGAAAAACAAAGAATTAACAATTCTTTTGCACTGAAGCAAGCGATAGCTTAGAAGTTAACGGTGTCACGTTTTGCTTCATAATAATTCCTTGCCTTTTTCCCTTGAAAGACAATTCAATTGGGGGGGGGGGGTGTTTGAGGTTTAGAGGGTATGAAGCTATTTAATCATGCCTAGCTGCTAATTTTTAAATAATAAATATCCATATAAAAGTGCATAGGATGAACATCCATGATTAATAGCAATTTAAGAAAAGAAACTCATCAGATGATTTATCTAAGTGATGCATGTTGGATATTTTTGAGATACAAGTTGACTGTTGGAGTAAATGAAATTGTTCTATTTCACTAGCAAATGTAATAGTTACTTATTTGGCTTAATTATTCCATATGCTAATGCATTGTTGCTCCTGCAGCTGCTGGCAGAGGAGGGCTCCTTTCAGGCAATGACATGCATGCTAATGAACACCAAGGCTTGTTTTTCTGGTTTTTATACTTGTACTGCTACTCCAGCTGTTTGTGGCCCAGTGTAACTACAGCAAGAATCCCCTGTTTAGTGGAAATAACATCTTTTGATGACAAATAAGTTTCTTGCTAAACGTCACAAGGACTGGTGTGAATTTAGTGTGTGATGTGAAGATGACCATGGAGACTCATTAGAGGAATCAGATGCACCTTTAAAAAGCCCAGGAAAAATGATCCAGTCGGTTTAATTTTTCAGTTAGTCTCTCCTGCAGGAAGCAAAGCTCTGTTCTTCCACCTTACAGCTAGAGCCTTTTCTAGAGCCTTACAGCTCTAGGAATCTCAGACATGAGTTATCCCTGTGGCATCTCTCATGAGTCCATGTTGATGTTTATGAAGGGCTCGTATCTCCTAACCCATGTCTTCTTACAGGCAAGCCTCGATTGTAACACTTTGTTCAGTTCTCAGTTTCTGTTACATTTATGGCCTCATCATTGTGCCTAATATCTGCTAAAGAGAATGTTTCTACTTTATGTCCATGTTTTTGTGTTATTTAAGAGAACTGACAGTACATTCACTGCCCTAAGTATCGCACAATGTATTTAACAGGCGTCACTTTCCCAGCCTGCGCCAAAGCCTGTGGCTCCACAGCTCTGCACATCTTCCAGGAACCCAGGTATGTGCCATGTCCTTACGTACCCACCAGCTCATCTGTTCTGAACAGGCTGTTTGTGCCATACTGCCTCGTTTCACAGGTGCTGGCCTTTAAAAGCAAAGTACAAAATAAATTAAAAAAAGAACAAAAAAAAAGGGGGGGGGGGGTGGGGCTTAATGAGGGAGAGAGAGAACAAACAAGCCAGGCTCCACTCCTGCTTCTTTCCAAGCCCTATTCAGACCAAAAGCATCTTGCACAACTCTTCAGAGGTAGGTAATTATCTGTCAAAGCCATGTACTTTGCTATCCCCTCTCTGTGCTGAGAGAAAGCTGCTGAGCCTAATGTTCTTTTTGAAAGTAACAGTAATAATAAAAGACTTTAAAGGAAAAGGCACTGTTCCCATGCAGAATGTGCTTGTTTGGGCAGTTTAATGTCCTATTTTTATTATAAATATAATTGAATTTCCAATAGTTACACGCAAACAACTGTTGTTTGGGAATAAAAAGAAGTAGACGTATGCTAATCGAAAGCTCTGATAATTACACAATCTTCAAATTAATTAACAAGCCAAAGGCAGCCAAACATTAGCATTTAGAAATCGCTTTGCTGCATTAACCACTAATGAGTTCATTTAAATCTATCGTGCAACCCATTTTGGAAAGCACGAGCCATATTTAATCATATTCAATCAGATTTCATAATGAAATCCTTAACACCAGGCATTGTTGATTGTGAAATTACCATAGAATTTTACTTGTTAAATACAGGGCATGTGATATTGGTATTTATTGTTAGCAAAATTGTACCTTGAGAGAAACGTGGAGATAAGCATGTCCAGTCAAGAATAATCTTAATATAAATGAGAAATGGCAAAAGATTTTGTGTGGGTTGGTTTTCGTTTGTTGTTGTATGAAAATAAATTCTGTTACTTTTGAGAAATTAATTGATAATTTCCCAAATATACTTGGGAATTCCATGTTAAAGAAAACATTTTTGCTTAAACTGTCAGCTATTTTCAGCCTAAGTAATTGTGGTGCTGCTGTTCCTTGGCACAGCTCTGCTCTCCATTTTGCTCCTTTAGAGCTGAAATAACACAAAAGAAGTCACAGGAGCTTCTCTGCATTTAAATCAGAGTAGCTGAGGTGGAACCTCTGTCCATTGCCTTTTCTCAGACAGTCTAATTTCAGGTCCCATTGAAAGCACCGTGTGCTTTGTCATCAGGCTTAATAGAGCACATAAATCATCATCAGCTCAGAAAGGAGACTTCTTTCACCAAAATCAGTGGAGTTACTAAACTCAAGGCGTTCTTTTAGATAAAATATATTTCTCTGCCAAGTGTTTTGTTGAGTATTTCAGCCAGATAGAGCTGTTTCAATGGAAAATTCCAACTCAACAGTTTCTTGCATTTGAGACTACACTGGCATATGCAGCAGCCAAAGGTTGGGTTGTCTGCCTGGAATGAGGCAGACCAGCAGAAAAGGACAACAGCAGAAAGCTATCCTGGCACAAGAGCTATCCTGGAATGGGATTCTTTCCATTTTTCATGAAAGGTTTTGACAGAGCTCAATTTTGTTCCCGTATCTTGAATTTTCAGAGTGATTATGTGGTCCTCAGGACGAGTTAGGACACTGGCAATAAGCACCGACCCCCCCAGACTGTATTAGTACCATACAGTCCTGCTACAGCACAACTGGTAGTGAAGCTCTCCTAAGAATAACAAGCAAGGCTTTCAGTGATGCAAAATATGGGACTCTCCAAGGGGCTTGTTCCTATCCTTGTCCTTGGGGACAAGTTTATTAGACATAGAAGAACAAGAGGCTGAGATTAGAACAGTATCTAGCAAGAGATGTCCACCCATTTCTCTGCAGGTATGGGAGAGGAAGCCTGGTGCTCCCTCCAGCTTCCTCTAAGCTACCCTTTGGGATTTCTGCAGGGTGACTGAAATGAGACCTCTGATGACACCTCTGCTGACCGCTGCATGATGTTTCCTCAGGTGATCGCTAACGCTTATCTGCCCTGACTGTTCAGCAAGTGCTGGAAGTGAAG
This sequence comes from Megaceryle maxima, assembly GCA_024605025.1. Classification (NCBI taxonomy): domain Eukaryota; kingdom Metazoa; phylum Chordata; class Aves; order Coraciiformes; family Cerylidae; genus Megaceryle; species Megaceryle maxima. The sequence continues at coordinate 5,478 of JANHGN010007075.1, read as the reverse complement.
TATCTGGAAGCATGTACATAGCAGGTTAGATTTTCTTCTTTTTAATAAAAAAAAAAAAAAAAAAGAGAGTATTTTTTTTAGAAATTGAGAGGTTTGCAGTCTTTGGGTCTTGGAGGGGAGGTGGTTTCATTTTCCTTCTAAAACATTGCATAGTTCAGAAAAATGTAATTGTCTCCCCCACTAAAAAGGGCTTATTTGAAAACATTTTTTGATAACAGCTCCGTTTCTCCTTAATTTCCTTCTAAATGTCTCTATTCTATCTCTTATCCAGTGTTGTTGGCTCAAATTCAGCTTCTATCTTTTGTGACTCAGGTCTGATAGACAGGGATTAATTCACTAACCACCCATAAACACCGGTAAAAGTACTCTTAACAGTGAATTTCACCTGAGAATCTCGAAGGATCTTAACAGCAGTAAAACACTGTGAGTATGCAGGTGAGGGGATTATATGTCCAAAAGCTACCCTTTTGTTGAACATATCTAGACACACTTCACAATAATTTCTTATCAACATTATCATGCATCCAATGGTTAAGGGAAGCAAAGTGGCTCACTTTGGGGAGAGGAAATTATGTCTGTCCCACAACTCAGAAGAAACCCAGGAATCCTAATTCCCAAGCTCATGGTGTAATTACAAAACCTTCCTTAGTTGCTCCTTTGCATCCTAATGCCTAAGTATCCACCAGTTAATAGCAGCATAATGGAATAAATTTGCCAGGTCTCATGAAAATACACTGACAAAAAAAAAAATTGATTAGGACTAGTTTAAGACCTCAGAGGATGTCTTTAGATGCTTGTAAAGATAAAAGCATTCATAAAAACCAAGTGTCTCTCAGTTTGAAGCTGTATTCTTAAGCTTTTAAATGCTTTAAAATGAGATTTCTGTATTCACACCAGCACGTTCCTTCTAATTATCAAATAGTTTTTGGTACAGCACACTTTACAAGTAACAGGCAAACTTTCAGGGCATTATGTTTTTTGCAAGTTGAAAGCCATTAACATTTTAGAACTTCTTCACAATGGGAAAATTGCAGTGGTAGAAGGAGTGATTTTCTGTGAATACAGTTAATATTGTGCCAGCCAATCTGTGGGTGTTCATTTTTCATTTAAGAACTGTTTATTTTCCCATAATTTCAATCAATCAAGAATGTATTCAGGTTGAACTAAATGCAGCCCCTTGAATCCAAAATGCATACATCCTTGCAGGTGCTTGTACTGCCTAAACATCATTGTTTCTGAGGCTGAAGTAAATCAGATTGATGCAGCCACCCAGTGCAGACAAAGCCTTGCTCAGAAGCGCCATGCTCTTCTCTGACTACCCAAATACTGGCCCCTTTCCCAGGCTGATCTTGTAACATGTTGCTTAAAACAGGCTCTGACCATGAGGCATCCCTGTCAGGAAGGGTGTAGAGCCCTGTTCCAGGCTTTTCCCCTTCCCTCACTCTGGATGTTGAGCTACACCAGGGCATGTGCACAGACAGCCTGAGAGATGTGCAGTGTACACAAAGGAAAAGACAACACACATTTAGTTATATGGCACTCCAAGGAATGCTTCTGTAATTTCAAGGAGGTTTATTTTAAGTGATGTGTGAGACAACCTCACAAGATGCTCATATATTAGGCAGCGTGTCTCAGACTCTGCTCAGGAAATACCCAACTCACTTGAAATCACATTTAAGAATATGACTACCAAATTACCTAGCCCACTAAAAATTTATTCCTTTGGCAAGGTTTCTCTCTCACTTTTTCCTTGGAAGGGATGATGGGAAAATGGCAGGCCTGCTAAGCCGAAGCAGGAAGAGCTAACCTTCCTTTATTTCTAAATCAAGGCAGTTTTCCCCTATTGAGACATAAATGACAGAACAAGAGGATGTGACCAGTGACAACGGATTATTCATGACTCTGCTTGTGATCTTAATTCCCTTATTAACATGACACCACAATATAAATAAAAATAAATTAGACATCAAAATGTCAACAAGTGACTAGATCAAAAGCTCCAGCATTATGCCCTGAAAGATCCCTTTATATTCTATTTACTTTCCCAAGTGTTTCTAATCTACTATTAGCTGACAAAGCTGGTTATCCAGTTCTTGTGGGTAGCTATCATCAGTGCTCAGTAGGGTGCTACCTGTGCCTACTGCAAGGTTGTGCTGTTAGGAAACTTTATATTTTTGTGTGGAAAATAAGCAAAACCAATCCTCAGACCATTCCAGCCTAGCAAAATCCCAGACCTTTGTCGTCCTTTCTGCAGGACCAGCTAAGGCAGCACAACACCACTGGGCATGGGGCTCCCATCTCAGCAGGAGTGTCCTGCCACATGCTGCTGACCTGCACTTAGTGGTCAGGGCTTCTTTTTGCCAGTTGCCCTACAGCTTTGGCCAGCCCCACAAGAGCTGCAGGCACGTGCTGGGATGTGTCCTTGTTACACTTTCCCTCCATGGTTGTGCAAATGTAATTTTGGGCACTGGCACTGGTATCTGTGTTGTGCACGAGATGTTGTCTGTGTTGTCTTCCCTCACATCTTGCTACCTGACTGGGGGGAGTGGCGCACAAGAAATCTTCACCTGATTCTAACATTCCTGGATTTACACAATATGGTTCTGCTCTCACCTGTTTGGGTGATGTTCTTCAGCTAAGCTTCTAAACTGGTCTGTGGGTGGTTCATTAAGACACAATTCGCAGTGCATTGCATCCTGTTCCCATCTGAGATGCCTTTAACATTCAGGCAGCTCCCATGTACTAAGACTTATGGATTGAGCTCAGGGTGATCTGAGCTCTGTTTACATCCACAATATGTTAAGCCAACCTTGGCAAGCTTTGTTATATCTAGTGACAGGGGGCCAAAATGCAGAACAGTCGTCCTGCAAGAGTCAAAGTGAGAGAAATGGTGCAGCAGTATGGTCACCTTGCAGTGAATGAGGGCTGGCTCTTCTGCCCTCATAATATGGTCACATGGAAATGAGAGAGTTGAAGCTTCTTGCTCTGAAGTGAAAAAGCTGTGTGTCTTTGCATGCCAGAACTTCGGAGATGTTTGAAACCCCTATCAGGAGTCTAGTAGCTTAAGCCTCATCCCTAATTGAAATAAGTGAGAGTGCCTATATTCTTTACTAGTGTTGGTGTCATAAATATCTCCATTAAGTAGCAATTAAGCTGCTGGGATTTGGGCTTTATGCCATTATAAGAGGTAATTATAAAAGAATTGGATTAATTAGTTCCTGAATTATTTATGTAGACATAAATATTGCACATGAGATCAGTATTAAACAGGATACTGGCACGAAGAAAGGAAGGGAATGATACATTGATTTATGCTATTTCTTTAGTTCTTCCTTGCAAAAATACTAGAAAAGTTGAAGTTTGTTAAAAACTAAGTATTCCCACTGTGAATGTGCATACATCACCCTATCAGCGTTTACAGAAATATACTCCCCTGATAAAGCCATTGTGTGCGCTTTTGTAATCTCTCCAAGTCACCACAAATAATAAGCATTGAGAGTTCTCTCTTGTCAATACAATGAAGTCAATCTTCTGTCTGTTGCAGTATAATTTAGAGCTAGGGGAAATGACTGATTTCACAGATATTAACTTTATCGAATATACAAACAACAGATGTATTATAGGGGAAAGAAATTTTGTGCGAGCAGCACAAAGAACTCCAGCAATCAGCAAATTCAATCTGCTTTTAACACTACAGCATTCCCACAGTCTAACAGTGCTCATCAGCTGTAAAAATAATATAATACAAAGATGTGGCAAAGTGAAAACAAGGCAGGCTATTTAGTATGCAAACAGGCAAGAACCTTAAACAGCAGACGGTTATGAAAATAAAAAATATGGTCTGAAATACAATTGTCATCTCTAAATTTATTTATTTCCATGTTTCAGGGTCAGGAAGAAATTTGCTGAAAAGTAAAATACAATGTTGAAGTGGGAAAAGACCACATGGCTCCTCCACATGGCAAACAAGGCAATGGGGAAAATGTGCATGGGTCTTTGTGGTTCATCCTATGAACCACTCTAGGGTGACTAGACCAGCAGGCAGAGCTATATATACATCTATGTATAAATGCATTAACTGAGTGTTTGGTGGATCTCTCTTTCGTCACCTTTCTGCAAGATAGATGGAGAAACCTTCTAATACCACACGGTGGTTCAGACGGGGGAGGTGGTGCATGCAATGGCTGGCATGCTGGGGAAACTGCAGCCAGGGGAGATGGAAAGTGTCAAAGAAAGGATCCTTCCCTTGTCAAAATGGTCTGGAGGGACCACGTGTGATGCATACAGGGAGCCAGGCTGACTGCAGACAGACTGGAAAACTGGTTCTGTGGAAATTAAAATATTATCTTGTTTTTCTGAGCTTGCATTGCATCGTAGCTGGTTGCCCTTGCTGCTTTTGGGAGCTGTCACCAGTTCATCTCTGAGTATATCTGAAGTTTTGTGCATTTCTTAAATGTGGTACAGGAGCTATGGTAGACATGGAGAGGGTTTTTTTATGTTGTCAGAAGGAAAAGACTTTGGGAACAATATTTTGGGCCGTGACCCACAGCATCAAAACCCAGAATTCTCAGCCCTTTTGTGGGAGCTGAAATAATTGAAAATGACGTGTGAAAGGAGGGTGAGGCTTGAAATAGCACAGTCTTTGGTAGCAGTAAGCATAGAAAGAAAAGGAAATGCTAACCAGACAGTTTTTGACACGCCCAGTTTTTGAGCTTGATTTACAAGGCTCTCAATGTGCAGTAAGTCACCCACTCCTAATTACAAATTAGCACAGTGAGTGGTTTGGTACAACTCTAGAAGTCGAGACTGAAGTGACTGGTCTCAGCTGTATGTGCACTTGGTGTTTCCATGCAGTGATTATTTTCCAGGCTCTTACTTCTGATGGGTGCCATTTTCTTTTGACCTGAGTGCCACTTTCTTTAGTTTTAACTGCTCAGTCCCTGGGACTAGCATAAGACAAAGCAAAGGCAGCCCCAAGACTACAGCAGGGATGTTATACACATTGTAATTTTGATCAGGCCTTTCACCTCAGGCCTCATGCCCCTTCCAGGAGCTCCAAAAGAGTAGGATTTGGACCAAGTAGCAACAAAGCAATGGATATCGCTGGGGCGTAAGTCACAGAATCACAGAATGTTAAGGGCTGGAAAAGACCTCGAAAGATCAAGATCATCCAGTCCAATCCCCCTGCCAGAGCAGGATCACCTAGACCAGATCACACAGGAACACGTCCAGGTGGGTTTGGAATATCTCCAGAGAGGGAGACTCCACAAACCCGCCTGGGCAGCCTGTTCCAGTGCTCTGTCACCCTCACCGTGAAAAAATTTCTCCTTATGTTTATGTGAAACTTCCTATGCCTCAGCTTCCACCCATTGCCCCTTGTCCTATCATCGGGCATCACCCAAAACAGAACAGAATGGCCTAGGTTGGAAGGGACCTTAGAGATCATCTAATCCAACCTCCCTGTCATGGGCAGGGACG
>JANHGN010007072.1:0-10443 GCA_024605025.1 Megaceryle maxima | reverse complement strand
AGGGAGAGGGAGAGGGAGAGGGAGAGGGAGAGGGAGAGGGAGAGGGAGAGGGAGAGGGAGAGGAGCCCTGTCAGCAGGCTCAGGGCAGGGATGGGGACAGCAGATCATCCCCAGGCTCAGGGCAGCTGGGTTTGAGAGTCAAACAGCAGAAACTGGGGCTCCAGCACCATCTCTGCATGGAAAATTTGGCGCAGCCCAGAATATGCCCCTTTCCTCCAGTCTCCACCACATCTCCACAGCCCAGGACTCCCCCTTCGGCTCCCCCACCTTTTCTCTAAGTGCTTCTGGTGCCGTCCATTTCACTGGCAGCTTCCCTGTGTCCTGCGTGGAGGAGGCTTCCTTGGTCAACCCGAAATCGCTGACCTTCGCGATATTGTCCTCTGAGACTAGGACATTCCTCGCTGCCAAGTCCCGGTGGACAAAGTTGTTGGCTTCCAGGTACTCCATGGCTTCACAGACATCTCTGGGTGGGGAGGGAGGGAGGGAGGGAGAAGGTTAATGAGACACCACAAAAAAACAGTGGGTGCAGACCAGGGTGACAGGCATGGCCAAGGCTTGGTGCCTTGCTGCGGTACTTACAAGGAGAACTTCAGCAGGCAGTCTGCACCGAGGACTGACCGTCCACGCGACCGCAGGTAGTCTACTAGGCTGCCCTGGAGAGATGGAGGGAGATGGTGCCACCAGGGTCAGCCTCCCACCCACTGCCCCCTCTCACACCGCAAGATGATGTCCTTCCCTCAGAGCCAGCAATGCCACCCCCAAACACTGTGGTTGCCTCAGGGACATGTCACCCAAAATGGGACAACCCAGCTGGATCTGCCAGGGTGACTCCGGTGGGTGCTGGTGGAGAGAGCCAAAGGGCAGAGCGGGAGGGCAGGTGCCCAGGGTGGGGTGTCTCACCTTGGCCATGTACTCGGTGACGATGTAAAGGCCGCTCTTCTCCTCCACGATCACTCCCAGGAGCTGCACCAGGTTGCTGTGTCGGAGCTGCCTGCACGGTGCAGATGGGCTCAGGGTAGGGTTTTTGGGGAGAAGTGGGGGCTCCCACAGTCCATGCAGGACATTGTGGACCACCTGCCTCCACTCATATGGACAGAGATGCCCCATCCCTTGTGTTGTGTCCACCCCCTGGCCCCGTTAACACTCACGTCATCACTGACGCCTCTGCCAGAAAGGCTTGAGCTGTGGCATCATTTTTAATGCACTTCACGGCGACTTTGTTCCCCCGGTAATCCCCCAGCATCACGTCTGCAGGCCAGGAGAGACAGGCACGGGAGGCACTGGGAAGCATCCCAGCCTTGCAAGCCCACCATCACCCTGGGGGGGCTGCAGAGAAGCCTTCCTCCACTTTAAGGGCTGTGGTGTTGGGGATATGGTGCTCACCTCCAAATTCCCCTTTGCCAATGATCTGCAACAGCTTAAGGTCTTTCATGTTGAGGGCCCATCCACCTGTGTAGGGGGGAGAAGGGAGAGTGAGAGGGTGCTGGGGGTGTCCCAGGAGCTGGGGAAGGGACACAGCAACTCACTGCGGGAGAACTCGTCCTGAGCTGCCACCGTCCCCTCCATCACCTTCGGTTTGATGAGGCGGGTGCAGAGCCCATCTGCGTCCGTGGTGTAATGCTGGGGAGGGGGAGATGGGGGTGAGGTGGGTGACACCCTGGGGTGAGGGGGTCCCTGCCAAGGTGATGCCAGGCTCCGGGATCCCACCAGGTGGCAGCACGAGGCCACAGATAGGCCTGGTGGGAGCTCGGGGTGGGGGGAGGGGAGTTGTGTCTCAGTCCCTCCTCCTGGTCCCTCTGTCACCTGCACATCCTGCCCTGTCCATCCAGCCACCTCCTTTATTCTGTCCCTGTTTCCCTATCTTGCCCCACGGGTCTGCCCCAGCAGCCCCAACTCATGGGGTCAACAGAGAAGGTCTTGGCATCTCCTGGGCTCCAGCACCACAGCCCCATAATCTCCAGCCCTTATGTCCCCCCACTCAACCTCCAGCCCTTATGTCCCCCCACTCAACCTCAAACCCCTGTTCCCCAGGCTGGCCAAGGGGAACAGGAGCAGTGGGGAGACCTCACCTCCACCAGCTGCATGAGGTTTTCGAAGTAGACCTCCTCATCAATGCTCAGCTTGCTGGAGGAGTAGATGATGCGGTAGTGCTCCACCTTCCCCTCGCAGCTGACACACAGGGTGTAGTCCCCGGGGTAGTTGGTGCTCTCCCGCACCAGGAAAAGTCCTGTCTCGGGGGGATACAGCAGCCGCTCTGCCTGCTCCCGTGTGATCTTCCCATGAAACCACCTGCAGAGAGGCACATAGGGTGGGTCAAGGACTGGGGATGTGCTAGCCAGACCCCTGTGGAGCTGGTTTTAGTGGGGATAGAGATGTGGAGCAGCCTTCATCCCTGCCTGCATAGGGCCAGCTTGCCCATACTCCTTGCCAGCCTCATCCACCCCATCACATAGCTCCTTCCACAGCATCCCACTCATCTCCTCCTGGTCCCCAAACCTGGGAGTCAGTCTCTCCACAGACCCTTGGGGGCTTCTGCCCCACTACAGCACCAGCTCCTCCAGTCTAGGGATCACTGGTGGCTCTAAGATGCAGCAAGGACATCAAAACTAACTAACTAACTAACTAACTAACTATCTACCTACCTATCTATCTATCTATCTATCTACCTACCTACCTACCTATCTACCTATCTATCTATCACCACCACAAACCCCATTCCAAACCCCTTTCTTTCTCCCATTGGCCTTTATAACTACAACTTTGGGTAAAAGACCCATTTTCACACAGAATCACACAGAATTTCTGAGGCTGGAATAGACCTCCAAGATCATCAAGTCCAGCCTATGACCCAACACCATGACATCAGCTAGACAAAAATTTTGAAATGCAATTCAACCATCCATCACCTTCCTGGCTCTGCAGTCAGCTCCAAAGGTGCTCACAGCCTCCCCCAGCAGTAGTGGGGCTCAAATCAATGCTGCTGGGAAAGCTCAAGCCTCTGTCCCTTGTGCCTTTCAACCTCACTAAGCCCTGCAAGGGATGATGCTGCTGTTGGGACACGGAGCCAACTGGGTCTTTGGCCTGACATAGTGGGGATGCTCCAGACCAAGCCAGCTTCCCCCAGTTCCCCTTGGATACTCACGGCATGAGGCTGAGCTTGATCCCAGCTTTCACTCCTTCCCTCTTCTGCACATAGTTAGCAGGGATGATGCCCTCCCGGCCCACCTTGTTCTTCGCCTTGTACCAATTGGGATCCTGTGGGGACAGCAGAGATGTCACAACAAGCCTGTGTGGCCCCAGATATGGCAGCATCCCACCAAAGGAGCCTGCGGGGAGAGGAGGGTGTCAGCACTGTCCCTCCTTTCCCAGGTGGTTGTCCCCAAGCACCCCGACTGCAGGCAGGACAGGGTGAGCAGGGGACAGTTCCAAAGATTGGGGTTGGCACTGGGGACAGCAAACCCGGATGTTGGTGGCCCTGCGGGGGTCACTGCAATGCATCTCTCAAGCTGCTGAGCAATTCGGGAGCCCCCCAACCCACCGGGCAACTCATCAGACCCCTAACCCACCTCTTTTTCTCCCTGGGTGCTGAGCACAGCGTTGGTCCCTGATTGCCTCTCCCCTCCCTCCTCTGCTTCCCAGGAGACACTCCCGAGGCTTCTATTTTGGAGCAACATTAACTAACGAGGCCGTGGATTAATTAACCAGTTGCGTGGCCCGATTCCTGCCTTGCTGCCTCTGTGGGACTTCCAACGGGACCAGGGGCTCCCACTCGCACATCCCCTGGAAATCCTGGCACAGGGGCTGGCAGTGGCAGTTGGCGGGGGGGCTGCGGGGAGGTGATGGCCTTACCTTGGTGACAGCAACAATGGTGAGGACATCTCCTTTGCTGAAGGGCAGGTCCTGCTCGGCGGTACCGTGGAAGTTGTACTTGGCGATACATTCTGTACCAGATGGCCAAACGGCCTGGTTGGCGACAGGGGTACAGTGTCAGAGCCTGGCTGGGCACACCTCCCACCCATGGCACCCCTCAACCCACGTGGGGCTCCTGTCCCTCTGATGTAGACCCAAATGAGATTCACTTCAACTAGAAGCAGTCTGGGGGGATTTGGGGTAGCCCTGGGAGCTCAGACAGTGTTTTTCAGCTGGGATGGGAATGGAGAGGGACACACACACACAAAAACCACAGTGTTGTGCTTCTGCAGGGGCACAGGAGGACCAGGACAAGTGTCCCCATATCCCTTCTGAGCCCTGGGGCCATCTGTGGAGACCCCACTCCATCCCTATTTCTCCTTCCTGCCCCGTACTTACCTGCATCCCTGACATCTTCTTAGGAGGTTGGGGGACGCGAATCTCACAGGAGGGACACGTCACTTGGTACCATGAGACCTGCAGAGGCAAAGGAAACTGTGAACAGGTACGGTGGGGAGGGCTGCAGAAGGACAATGGACAGGAAGCAGCCCCCCTGCAAAGGATGGTCTCTGGACCATGCAAGCATCCCTACTACCACCAAGAAGGGAACAGGTCCCATCCAAAGCACAGCTTCCAAAAATCATAGAATTGTTTTGATTGGAAGAGACCTTTAAGCTCTTCAAGTCCAACTGTTAACCCAGCACTGCCAGGGCACCACTAAACCACATCCCTCAGCACCACATCTCCATGGCTTGGAAACCCCTCCAGGGGTGGGGACTCCACCAGTGCCCTGGGCAGCCTGGGCCAGGCCTTGACAACCCTTGCAGGGAAGAAATCATTCCTCAGGTCCAATCTAAACCTCCCCTGGTGCAACTTGAGGCTGTTTCCTCTTGCCCTGGTGCTTGTCCTTTAGGAGAATGGACCGACCCCACCCGGCTCCAACCTCCTGCTGGAGTTGTGGAGAGCGAGAAGGTCTCCCCCGAGCCTCCTTTTATCCAGGCTGAACAACCCAAGGTCCTTCAGCCACTCCTCACCAAACTCGTGCTCTAGACCCTTTCCCAGTTTCACTGCCCTTTTCTGGGCACACTCCAGCCCCTCAATGTCCTTCTTATCCCCAAATTGATGGGAAAGTGGAAGCTTTGGGTCTGCTCAGCACCCCAGCAGCTGGTCACTGTGGAGCAAAAGCCTCCTCCACCTCTCTCTGGCAGCTGCCAGCAAGGTGGTTCATGGGCTCCGCAGCACCAAGGTGGGGAAACTGAGGCATGGGCAGTGAGGGGATGCAGCCAGCGAGAAGCTGCTTCCCTGAGCCCCATGCTCATGCCTCAGTGAGTATCCCAGTCTCTCCCTGGCAGCACCAGGAGCAACACAGCCAGATCCCCAGTCTCCCACAGTTCCTGGTAACCTATGTGTGGAAACATGCAGCCCTGGGAGCTTCCCAGGCCTGGGATCCAAAGGAAATAAAGGAAATCTATTCCCTGCAAGATAAAACCTATCAGCACTCCAGGACACAGGAGCCCCCAGTCACTCCTAAATCCCAGAGGAATACAGTGACCTGGGGTGCTGTGCTCCCCCCTCTCCCCAGCAGCGTGTCGAGGCCCAGGGCTGGGTCGCATCCTGCCCTGGCGTGTGGGAGGGGAACAAACCCAGCTTTATTCTCGATGCTTCAACCCTCGGGAAGAGATGAAGTCACCAGTCCCGGCATCAAACCAGGCTTTCTTGGGCTAAGGTGCTGGGGTCATGCTGGGTTGGGGGCATGAAGGAGGATGCAGGCAGAGCATCCCTACCCATGTACCCCAGAAAGCTACCCTAGTACTTATTAATTTGTCATATCACTCCGGGGTCATCAGCCCTGCTGTCAGCAGCTCAAAATATTTTGGGAAGGAGGAACTGAAACGAGGGGCAGAGGCGGGAGGAGGAAGAAGATAAGGGGCAGAACCACAGGGAGGAAGAGAGCGGGTGCAAACGCGGCCCTGTTCCCACCACAGCCATGCCCAGACTCCTCCGGAAAAGGCGTCACGCTGCTCCCAGCACCTCCTTCACCTTCCCCCAGACGGGGGACATGCTGTGAGTCGCTTTATTTTTGGCACTGGTGAGAAGAAACTGAGGCTCAAACGCTCTCCCTAAGGACAGAGTTTGGAGCCCCAAAGCTGAGCACTGGGGTTTCCCGTGAAGCCCATCACTGCAGCATCTGAGCCCCCTGCCTCAGGTGGGTTTTCTTCCCAGACAGCCCCGGGACTGTTGATGAAGAAAAGCCTCTCAAGATGGCACCCCAACCCAACATGATGGCGCCTGGGGGCACTGCCATGGAGGCAGCCAGGACCCAGCCAGGACCCAGGGGAGGACAAAGATGGATGATGCTGGACTGAAGAGTATCAGCTGGGGCCCAGATCAAGCTCTTTTTTCAATTTGATTTTTGGTTAAATTCTGAACTTATACCTGGTGTGGAACAATAATTTCAGTAAGAGGTCCAGATACTGCCAGTCTGAAACACAGCCCATGCTAAAAAAGGGAATAAACTACACTCCTCCACCAGTCCATGGAAGGATTTGGCAAAAGCCTGGGAGAAGCTGGTTTAAGAAGCGTCCATGAATCCCCATGGAGGGAATTCCCCATCGCTAAGGTTTTGGGCCCCATTCACCATCTGGCACCCTGTGGGGACAGCAAGCAGGACCCAGCCCCTGGTGTTGCTCAAGGAGCAGCTCATCCCCAAAGTGCTGACTCAGCACTTCCCACAGCCGTCTGGGAAGATAACCAAAGGAGAAAAAGCATTGGGACAGATGCTTCATCCAAGATAGGACTCCAGCTGGAAAACCCTGCCCCAGCTTTGCCCACTGGAGACAGGTTGGGATGCTGGGGAGCATCACCTTGAAGGGATGCCCAAAGGTCCGTCCCAGGACAGGATGCCTGAGGGTTCATCCCAGGAGCACAGCGCAGTGGGAGTCTGGAAAAGCCATTTTCTGCCCCACCTGAGTGCTGGGTCTTTCCAATCCCAAAGGTTGATTGTTTGGCTTTCAGCTCATGAATGTCACCAGCATTTATATTTTATAAGCACAGAGAGGATACAAAATTTATAGCCTGCTTTTGGCCTTTTGTATAAAGAGTTTGGTTTTTTTTTTTGCCTTTTAAAGAGGAAACTGTCCCAGCAAACCCCACCAAGAGAACATGCTCCAGCTGGTCCCAGCATTTTTACCCTCCTGGACCACAGACATTCGTACACATCAGATGGTGGAATTGTTATAAATATAGCAAAAGAAATTGGCGTATCAGTTTTCCAGGGGCAGGCAGCTAACAGCACTGGGAACTGCCCTTTGAAGAGCCCCCAGTACCCCTTCCATATTTCGGCGCAGACCTTCTTTCATCCCAAGGGTGACTTTTAAGCAGCAACCTGATTTTTTTCTTTTTTTTCCTAATCTTTACCTAATTTCTGCCTCAAACCCGAGTCTTTCTGAAAGGGAGGAAACCACAGGCCCCTATGAGAGTGTCAAGCTCCAGGGCCACTGCCAACCAGCTCCCCGAAGGCACTGCTGCCTGCGGTGGCCTCATGTGACAGCCAGCAGTTCCTGCCGAGCACATCACCCACCGTCACCCGCTGTCACCCAGGCTGGCCCCAACCTCATGCCTCCATTTGCTTCTGCCATCCCGCCTCATCCCTGTGGGATGCCTGGGCTGGGAGAAGGATGCAGTGAAGCTGGAGTAGATCCAGAGCTTAAAGACAGCATCTGCACCGGTGAGCTCCAGGAAAATACCAGCATCAGCCCTTCTTTCCTAAAGCAGAGGGACTTCCCCAAGGAAGATGTGGAGCAGCGGAAGGCAGCTTGAAAACAAATAAATAAGAATTAAAAATAAAATATCCATGGAGCAGCCCAACCAATTCAGCAGAGCCAAGTGCCAGGTTTGCCTATTTTCAGCCCTGAGAGGTGAGGGTTTTGATCCCTCTGGAAACTCCTTAACCTCAGGCTGTGTTCAGAGAAGCAGCTGGGACATGCAGAGGCACCCACCAGCCTTTTCCCTGCTGAAAACCCACCTCACTTTCTTCCTTGTCTGAGCATCCTTTGAGCCTCTCTGCCCAGGCACCCTGGTGAGGAACCTCAGTCAGCTGCCACACCCCAAGAAGAGCCACTGAGATTCATGCTCATCCTCACTGCCTCCTTCCCAGGCCTGCTACTGGGTTTCCCTCCAGGAAGGCCAGCTCGAAAGCCAAGAGCTGGGGAAGGCAGGCAGGTCAGGTATGGTGAACAGCATTGCCATCCTCATAATCCAAAGGACACCAAGGGAAACAAGCCAGGGAAACGTTTCCTCTAGTTCATCACCAGCCAAAATCATGTGGTGCCAAAGCCACAGGCAGGCTGGGGGAAATTTGGGACCCAGAGAATGAAAACCCCACAAAGAGAACCAGCACCATGGGATAGGATGGGTGAAAGAGGCCATATTTCCATTTCAAACTGGGGGAAACAGGGAGCAGCTGCCCAGCACCAGCTAAAGATGGGTATTTTCAATGAAGTTTAGTAGGAGATGGTAGGAAAGCTTTGCTCCTGTCAGAAAGAGGCGCATGGGTACCATCTGCATCCACCCAGATCTGCTCATCCATCCCACCCTTGCCAAACCATTTCCAGTTGGAGATCTCCAGCTCCTCAACCACTCGAGTTTCTTTAAACTTTTTTTTTTTAAAAAAAAAAGGCAGTAACCCCAAACCAGACAACATCCTCACTCTCTCCAAAAGATCTTATCACCTGTTATTACAAGTAACACCTACGATTACTATAATCGAAAAAAAAAACCAAACCGTTCCTCCTTTATCTCATCAGTGAGCTGGCTGCACTTGCAGGGAGGGTTTCACTGCTCTGCTTCCCCAGCCCAGCCTCCACTGGGTGCCTTGCTGGGGCAAAGCAGGGGGGAGGGGGTCTTCCTTTCATTTTTATCTCTTTTCTCCTTATTTTAAAAAGAATAAAAGAAGATGTTGCTGCTCAAACTGTGGAAGGCACCTGGGGATTAGTTGGAGGCCCAGTATGATGCTGCTCCCAGCCTCCCCATCGCAGAGAGGTTTTCCTGGTCCTCCTCTTTCCTACAAAAAAACTGATCAGGGTGGTTTTCCCACTCTTGTTACCCCACAAATGGCCCTGACATCCCTTTCCCAGGTCACAGAGGGTGTCAGGGTGTCCCAGGGGACAGGTATACAGCACAGAGATGAGAAGCTGATGGTGAAGCCAGCTTGGGGCACGGCAGGATGTGGTTGAAAGGCTTTTTTGCAAGATGGGAGGGGTGAGGCAGTGGTCACGGGGTGAAGCACACCCCAAAACTCCCAGGGACAGCATCCCAGGGGGCTGATCCTGGAGCCGCTCTCCACTGTGGGGCTTTGTTCAGCATCCATCATCCCACTGATGCTCAGCAAGGGATGGCAGGATGGAGACCCTCACCTCCTCGGGATGCTCCCCAAACCTCCCGCATCCCTCTGACACACTTCCATCCATGGACCTCTGCGGACACTTTCCACCTTGCCAGGATCAGGACAGGCTCCTGTGTGGGCCTGATGGGAACAAACCCCATGGGAGCATGGGGGGCAAGGTGCCCTCTGTCCCGGGAAGAAGGAAGCCGCTCCCCTCCTCCTGCTCCCCTGCCCTCGCACCTTTGATTTTCTTTTCCGTTTTTTACTTTTTTTTTTTTTTTTTTTACGCACAATGGCACAGCCCCTTTTGCTCTCGATAAACCTACGAGCAACAGCCACAGCTATAAATAACCTGTCACTGCCTTACTGACCAAAAAAAAAAAAAA
Source organism: Megaceryle maxima (assembly GCA_024605025.1). Classification (NCBI taxonomy): domain Eukaryota; kingdom Metazoa; phylum Chordata; class Aves; order Coraciiformes; family Cerylidae; genus Megaceryle; species Megaceryle maxima. The sequence goes on along the minus strand of JANHGN010007072.1, from coordinate 765 downwards.
AAATTTGCTGCCAGCCCCTTTTGATGCCCTGACCCAGCTCCCTCCTTCTGCCCCAACCACTCTCAAAACCCCCGCCATCACTCGGGGCTTGGCCTCACGGTACCGAAACGGCCCCGGCCTTTGTATGGGCTGGGGATGGAGCGGGAGGACGAGTGGCAGGGGAGTAGGTTTGGGGGTAAAGCAGCAGCCACCCCCCGCCCCAGGAACAGGGGATGCTGCTGGGGTCCCTGGCTCTCTGCATCACCGGAGGTGGCAGGATATGCCCCCCCCCCGGGCTGGGAGCGGGTCCCAGGAGACCAGTAGCTGAAGTGGAGCAGAAGCGGCCTGAGATGGGGCCACCCACCAGGTCACGGAGGCGGCGGTACTCCCCCCTCCCGTACCCCCCACCGCATCCCCGGCCCGCCCCGCAGGCCCCATTGTCTGCGCTCCGCCGCCGCGCTCCGGGCCCCCCAAAACACGGGGGGACGCGGGGTGGGGTGCGGGGACTGAGCTCTCCCTCCGCCTCCCCGCGCGATGCCCCCCGTCCCATCGTTTTCTCCCGGTGCAGCGGGGGGTCTCCGGTGCGGCGGGGCCGGTGCGCGGTACTCACCTCCCTCCGGGCAGGGGGCTCAGCCCGCCGCCGGCTGCTCCATGCGGCGCTGCCGGGGGCCTCCGGGCTCGGCTGGGCCGGCGGGGGGGGGGTGAAGGGTCACAGCATGTGCCAGCATTTCTTGATGGGAATGCGAAGATTAATTACAGCTGTACTTGCTCTGAACAAATCCTTAT
>JANHGN010007071.1:0-12460 GCA_024605025.1 Megaceryle maxima | reverse complement strand
ACCCCCCCCCGACTACTGCCAGCGCCGCGCACACACATACAAGACCCCCGCCCTCCACCCCAGCCAAAGAGCAAGGCGGCGGCGGAGGGCAGTGGGGGCACGGCCTGGGGGAGGAGGGCAGGGCAGGCTCGCTCAGCGCCGCCGAAAAAGCCGCCTCGGTTGCGGTGAAGCGCCACCGCCGCCCCGACCCGACCCGACCCAGGGGGCTCGGGGCGGTCAGGCCGGGGGAGGCAGGGAAAGCAGGCAGCCAATTTTATCCTTATTATTGTTTGCAGAAGGCTGGCCCCGGCGCCGCCGCCAGAGCTCCTGCTCCTGCCCCCGCTCCCCCCGCTCTCGTCCATGACACGGCACCTCTAACCCGCCGCTTTGTGCGCCGCTGCCCCCGCCGCGCCCCCCCTCCCCGGCACGCAGGCACCGACCCGGGGCCGCTCACCTTCTGTCTGCCGGCTGCCGCTGCGGGCGGGTCGGGGATGCCTTCAGCGCGAGTAGCGGGGCCGCTCCATGGGGCTGCGGGGGCGCGGCCGGGGCAGAGCCTGCGCCCGACCCCGCGGCAGTGCCCGGCGGCGCCCTGGGTCCGGGTCCTGGTGCGGTTCTGGGTCTGGGTCCGGGGCGGCGGCGAGGGCGAGCGCGGTGCAGTGAGCGGGACTGCCACTGGGGTCAGGGAGCAGGCACCAGGAAACACGGCGGCCACGGAGCGCTGCTCGCACACACACACACGCACAGCTCCTCCCGCTGCCTCGCACTTCACCCCCCCGGGCAGGGAGGGAGGGAGGAATCGCTGCTGCATTTCCCAAGTGCGGCACAGCCTCCCCCGGCCGAGGCGGCTGGAGAGGCCGGCAGGAGCAGCGGCTCTGCAGCCCAGCCGGGTCAAGGCGGGGGTGCCGGCTACCACAGACCCGAAGGAGCGGGGAGGGCTGTGCCAGGGGACCGCCGGGATCCCCCCACCCTCTTGCCGCGGGGCAGCGCCCGGGAGGCCGCGGCAAGCGCCCGGCTCGCACCCCGCACACGCAGCCGGCCCGGCACCACGCATCGCTGCTCGGCTCGTCCTCTGCCGAAATAAACAAAATAAATAAACAAAAACAGCAATTAAAAAAAATGCTCGAAGCAGGTTTTTCACATCTTCCGCACCTTTCATCAGTAGGTTAATACCTAACGCAGTGCTCTGCTCCTTCTATAGATAAGCTAACCTTAGCAAGCAGGAAAAAAAAGCATAAAGCAACACTACTGTGGGCTTAGCCTTTAAGGCTGAACATTTTCTTAGGGTAATTGGGGCTTTTCCATGTAGACGTAGAATGGGGGAGGTTGCTGTTGTCCTTTTTTTGTTTCCTTTTTTTTCCCCCCGAAATCCACAGCAATTGTGTCAACAGCCACAACAGTAACAAAGTAAAGATTAGAAGTGTTTGTTCTTTTACTTTCAAGACAGCAAAAAGGAAGAGGCGACTTCCAGAGGCATACAGTTAAAATGAGGAGAAAAAAAACCAAGAGAAAAATAAGGAAAGGAAAAATAATCTAAATAATTTGGAACAATCGAGCTAACAAAATAAAAGCTCATAGCAGGCCTCTAAGACTAAGTAAAATAAGTAAGACTAAGTAAATAATTTTGACTCTGGCCATTTGTATATGCACGGCAACTAGGCAGGTTTTTCTTTGTTGTTGAAAACAATGAGAAAGGTCTTAAGTATTGCCAAACAGAAATCCACTAGGATGGGTTGTCCTGTTTGGAAGCATGGCAAATTAGGAAAAATCAACCTGAAAGGAGATTAAACTGCACAATTTTTTCCAAATTTCATATCTTTCTGTCTGATTTTTTTTTACTAGTCATTTTTCCTTTTAATACAAGTAAGCTCTGTGAGCCACCAGAGGAAAATTCCCATTTCAGGAAAAATGACCCACAGATGAGTTCTCACCAAATCAAAGCAACATTTCCAGGGAATCTTTGCCTGGAATGGAGTCTGAGGACATAATTGCACAAACATTTTTAGCTGACTTACTCTGACACAGCTGTAAAATAGGCAGTGCAGCCCTTGTGTGAGAGACAGGAGCCCCAACTGGGAAACTGATCCAGTTAGTGCCAGGAAGAAGCAGTCTGGTTTGGTATGGGTCAGTCTCATCCAATCCACTTCATAAGTGTACAAATGGGTCTCCTGGAAAAAGGAAGGGAGAGACATCTGGTGACACAAACTGAACAGGATAGCTTCATTGGTACCACAGACAGTTTAGATGTAAAAACATGGTGGGGGGGAGAAGTGAAGAGGAGCATGTTTGATCCTGAACCTGCTGCATCCCTTCTCTGCAGTTGCAGGAGAAGGACCTTTCCTATATTTGTGTCCTTAGACATCTAGAGGCCCCAACACTACAAAAATAAGCTTTTAGTATAGAGGAAGAAACAGGATAGAAGCCTGGATAGGTGACTGGACTAGGAATTAGGAAGCTCAAAGACCTTCTTTTCTCTCTGATACCTTGTATAGTGAAAGACAAAACAGATATTACTCCTGCCTCAGTGTCCCAGTACTGAAATAAGCATTTACCTAATTCAGTAGTCCTTATATATAGCAAGGCATGTGGCCTGAAAGTTAGCGGTACTTGGGTTTTGCTCATATGAATCTAGAGCGGGACCTGATTCTCAGATCACATCTTTTTCACAATACTAAATGTTCAGGAACAACACCAAGCTGTAATATAGCCATCAGGAGCACTGGTTTTGATATATGACTTGAAAAATTCTGAAACCTTTTCAGTCAACAGCACATAATGAAAACTCTTCCTTTTTACAAACTACTTGTTTTCTGTTTCCCTGAGAACAGTATGCTTTCCAAAGATGTACCCACCATAGAAACATACTGGTCCTGGAATTGCTAAAAGAAGGAAAAAACTTTTTTCTTAAATTGATTAAAGGGTTTTCTGAGGAAAAGAGTTGCATTTTGTTGCCTTCTCTAATTCACAGGAACAGCATCAAAATGCAAGTCTGTAAGTACAGAAAAAGCAGATGTTTCCTATTGGCTGGAAAACATATTTATGAATACATGCTTGACAGAAGAATCTCAGAGGTAAATTTCAAAACTTAAAAAGTAAACAAGCTTTTTATTGTGAGTGTCGCAGGACTGATTTTTCTAGTTGGGTGAAAACCAAAACAGTGAACAAGCAGCTTTTGTTTACTTTAATATTTGCTACTCATAATGTTAAAAGTGTAAGTTATACATGAAACCTTAGTTACGGTCAGAGTTTGTGCTGGACTTTGGTCTTTTTTTTCACTTTTACAAATTCAGCCAGTATCATCAAATGTTACAGATGGAACAGATGTATGTTAAAAAACATAAAATACTACAGTATCATGAAAAGCATACAGATTATTCAAAATCTGCCAACTCTAACACACTTCATAGGTACCGCTGCCTCCCATTTCTGCCAAGACAGAGCTAACAACTTTTGACACACACATAGGTAGCCCAGAGTGAACCACAGGAAAATGTCTTCCCTAAGTATCTGTGAAGCTATACAAGAAAGTATCATTTAAAGTCCAGCTCTGAGAACTCATTCCTTAAATAATACGATTTTTTTGAGTGATCTTTTACACAGAAAGTAATTAAAAATCCCCAAACAAATGAATCCTAAACCCCTTTCAAACTGTATACCATGACATCAGTGTGTGGTTACAACACTGTCCCAGGACAGATCCTACCTGGTCAGGATGTACTATGTCATGTGGTGCATTACTGTGTTCCACAATGTGCTGCATGTTGCTTGTTGAGAACACTCGCAGACTAAACTCAAGAAAATTCCATCATTTGACTGAAGGAGAGAAGATCTAATTACAAGGCCACATCTCACTGTATAAAATGATCAACAGTGCTACTTCAAGGGTGTTTCCACAACTGCCCCACTCCTCTGCCACTTCTGCTCCCATGCTTCGGGGATACAAACCACATAAGCAGAACAAAATCATTTTTTAAAAAGCCTCCTTCCAAAAAGACAAAAAGGGCTTTAAGGCAGATCACTTCCCCAGTCCACGGCTCATTCTCTTGAACGGTTATACTGGCATAACATTGAGTGTGCCGGAGCCTGCGGTGCAGAGCCAAGACAAGCACAGAGTATGCTACAGTTTCAGAAAATGTTAGGCCAGTGTTTCACACAATCTCTTAGTTTGGGGACAGTATCAGAGGGGTTTTGTTTCTTTCTTTTAATCCACATATTTCCTGGATTTTTAGACATTTTAAGACAAGAACGTCAAGGATTCTCCTTTGTATTGTAAACATAATTCAGTTTCAGCCTGCAGAGACCGGGAAACACTGGTACATTACCAGACAATGCCTAGTTTCATTTGTTAATGTTTTAAGAAAGTAGAGTTTGATCCAGTGGACACACACTCCTAGCAATCTACACTGAAAGTCACTGGATTCACCACATTTCTAGATGGACCCCTGCAATTCTGCCAAAAACTGTATCTTAACAGGCTTATTCCCCTCATTAAAGTAGAAATTCTTCAGTAACTGTGGAACAGAATACAACAGGAGAAAACTGCATTAGTTTAGGCTTCATGCCTCACTGAGCAGATATGACATTCCAAATCTGCAGAATATAGTTGGATAGATTAAAAGTTTTCCATTGCTCTCTTCCCCTGTTTTCAGCCCGTAAGTCACAGAGCATTGGTGTGCATGTTGGCCCACAACATAAGAACAACAGAAAAACATAGTATTAGATAAAAAGAACAAATAAACAATCAAACAGAAAAAAAAAAAAAAAAAACAACCAACCCACAAGACTTAAATTTTGAAGATACAAACTGATTTCTTTTAGCTCTCAGAGCTTCTTTCCCTCAAGAAAATGACATACTGGAACTGGCAGCTAATTAAATCCTAAAAACTGAATTAAAAAAAAAAGCCTCTTGACTTTTCATTTTTGTAAGCTCTACCATTATAAATTTTTATCTGACTTTTTCTTCTCACAAATATGGGCCTATGAACACTAAGGTGCTCAACACTCCAGCAAACAATACATATTCAGGAAGAATCATGGCCTCTCCAAAGAAGCACACCAGCTTTTGGAGAAAAAGGACAGTTCTCAAAAGCAGGTGAAATTTGAGCCTTCTGTCAGAATCTGCAGATGGAGGAGCACATCGTTATTCTGCTGACAGAGCATCAGGTAAGACTGCTGAAGGAAATATCACCAGTTGTGCTCTGGGCATTCTTTTTGCATTGGATGGACCAGAACATTGTCACAGGATAATGGCTGCCTGCTGCCTTGCCCCTATAAAAATAAATTAAATATTTAATTGGAACCTTCCTACTTGCCCTCTGCAGAAATAAAGTGGTGCAAAAAGCTGTAGGTGAATCATTTGCCTAAAAGTTCTAAAAACTGCCAGTGTAACTGCTAGTCCAGGTACCTAGAGAAGAAACCATTCCTATTAACTTTGTTTTTAACATTTCACCAAACATATTTTATTCAAAACTGAGAAGGATGTACGGGTGATTTATAATTATTCCTTCATAGTAGAGCAGACAAAAACTAGAGTTTTGTACATACACAAAGATGCAAGTATAGTTTGATGCACAGCAGTTATTGCAAAGAGATTACAGGAACTCTGGGACACTGAAGGCTCAGGGCACACTACATGGAAAGATTTTTGCTGATCAGCTTCTGGTCAGTGAGCTGTGGCAGGGAATACACAACTGTGGGAGTAATGTGAAGTGTTCAAACATCCTATTTATTGCATATCAATTTACCTGCTTAGGAGAAGGCAGATGCCTTTTTCCTCAAGTGACCATTTTATCACTTAAGTGGCCTACAGTGCATTGAGTCCAAGGCAATGCATGAGAAAATCTTCAATTTAAGTCAGCTGCAGTTCAGGCACTCAAAGCTCATTGTACCAAATAATTCCAAAACTTGAAGGTCTGTCAGGAAACTGGCATTTAGTACTATAGTAAAGAGTATTACAAACCCCTCTTCTCCTTGACCTTTGACTTATTCAACAACCTCCTTCCCTCTTCATCACATAGATTATCTCATCCTGTGGCAGACGCTGTCCACACTACATTTCTGCTCCTGGATGTAAGATGAACTGTGTCCCCATGAGTTTTGAGAAGTTACAGTGATATCAGACAGCATCCTGTCCACACTCTCCCTCTACCCATGTCCTTCTGACTTTAGAGAGAAGATTCAGTGAAGTGGGTTTATATCATGTTGAGTGCATTCTGCAAATGACAGACTCCATGAACTGAAATTCCTGCAGAGAAAAATTCTCTCTATTCCTGAGAGATGGTCCTTATTACACTGAAAGCTACATATAAAATTCTCAACATCATTCAAAGTTCCACATAGAAAGCAAATTGCAGAACTGAAATAGATCTTAGCTCACAGTGCAAGTAAAGCAATTTACATGGTGGTGCAGAAGAGAGAATATTATGCTATCTTGAAGATTTTTTTGAAGACTACAGATTTAATGGCAAATTAATCTGATGATGATGATTGTTGTCAACAGTTAACCTCTTTACATCTAAACAAATAGAGCTTCACTTCATGCCTTGCATAATTAACTTTACACTTTTGACAGACATCAAGAACCATGGTCCCCAGCACATCTAGTTGCAGTTTATGGACTTCAAATTACCTTTGGGTCAGGAGTGTGGTCCCTTTATAGAAAACTGCAGGGAACTGTAGGATGAACATAATGGAAAGTCTTTAAAGGGGTCAGGTGTTCCAACATGGAGATCTTTCCAATTTGATCATGAAGTTTAGAACAAGGCTCCCTAAAGGAAGGAGAAGTCTTTCACAGTCACTCTCAGAAGACTTGTCACACTGAATGCCCCCAGGAACACTGCTGATCTGAAAGGCACATGTAAACCTAGAGCCTGAAGCCAAAATCTTGATTATGTGTTAGCTATCATAGTTATCAAGCTCTGTTACACAGAAAAAACCAGTTAGGGTTGCTTATTAAACCTCCCATTCTGTGGTGAGAGAGCAAAGCTTGAATTTGCACTCAGCACTTTTTAAGACAGGCTTCTGGAAAGAAATGTTTATGGTCTTATGGTATAATATCTGGTTAATGTTAATTTTTATCCCTTGATTTAATGTTTTAAAATCAATACTCTATAGCAGTTATTTTTAATGCATCCAGGCTGAAAACACCTGCTAAGAACTGAGGGATTCTACACTCTTTGTCTCAGATGCTCTAGGAAGAAAAAAAAAAATCCTGTATTGCAGTTATTGTCTAGCATCTGAGTTCAGTGTTGGCAAATTGGTCCCTGCATGTCTTTGAGGCATATGGAAATTGATGATGAGAGTGTCTAGTACAACTAGAAGTATAATTTGATGAAAACTGAAACAGTTAACTGGGAGAAACTGCTAAAACAGTGTCATCAAACATGCCTGAAAAATAATGAAACAGAAATACCACTCGGACACAAGAAATGTAGCGTGAGGAGTATGAAACCAGAGAGTAAATACAACAATTAAGGAAACATACAAGATATTATTTTAATTGTTATTTTTTTAAACACATGCCTAAAATACAATACAACATTCCTGTCCAAATCATTTTACGGAGACAGTGACATCATGTCTCCTCCAAATTGTTCAAGCCCAAATCTTGGCACAAGCTCTTCCAATAGAATACTATGTTTGGTCCTGGCATTCTCGCCTGTCTGCCCATAACCATGTGCAGAATAAGAACAGCGTCGTGGCCAATGCAAATCCTAGTTATAGCTCAAGTCCCTTGGGGAAATAGAAAAAGACCAAAATAGAAAATATATTACAGTTTTAAAGCAATAATGCTGCTAAGGAAAATAAAACAAATGTAACCTCAGAAGTAAGATGACATTTATTGCCTAAAAGTGAACAATTCCTGAAGCTGCAAAAGTACTCTATAAATAAGACCTGAAGATGGCAGTGAAAAGATCCTGATATTGCTTTATTCATACATTTTGAATGAAAACAAAACAAACTAACAGAAATCTGAGAGCAAGAGGACAAAGCAAGAAGACACTGTATGTTTTGTAGGTTTGCCTATATCAGTAAATACACTGAAATTTGAAAATTAATGATTCTATTTGGTTGTACCCATGTTTTGAGAAAGCAGCACATGCATGTACACTCAAGAAAGGGCTATAAGCTTGCATATTCAAAGACTTGCCAGAAAATTTGTACAAAAAGATCACAGGGAGACAGAGACAGATGGAAAAATTGGAGCAGGGGCTCCAATTTTCATGCCAGTGTTACACCTAATGCAAAAGGAATGCAGATGATGGACTGCAAGCTATATGTTATTCCTTCTGTCACTTAGCAGTGTGCTTGTAGCACTGAGTAAGAACTGGAAAGTAACAATAAAAAAAAAACCAAACAAACAAACAAACAAACAAAACCAACCAACCACAAAAAAAACCAAACACAAACAAAGCAAACAAACCAACCAACCTACAACAACAAAAATACAACCACAACACCCAAACAAACAACAAAGCGATGCAGAAATGATAGGAAGTACACTACTGTACATTAAAATATTTATGTCAGGATATTTATTACATTCACATCAACTTTTTCATGTACAAAAGGCAATCATCAAGATCAAGTGGATACCAAACTCTGCTTTCTCTGAAGTGTAGCCTGATTTGGACATTTAACTAAAGCATACCCACAATCTCACCATGGCATGCACATAGCAAAAGCCATGAAATGGAAAATATCTGTAAACAAACACCTCTTGAAGGTCCTGTACTATGCTTTAAAAGAATGATAATGAGAAGCTTCAGCACATGGATTTATCCAGATTAATTATCAATAAGCCTAATTAGAAAGTTGTGCTAACAAATATCTAGAAGACTTCCTTCTATTAGGGAATATACAGATAGGAGGCTTAGTAGAAAAAGGGTAAAAGGAATCTTGAGGGGATTTTCTGGTAATACATTCAAGTTTCTAAACTCATCTAGGCATGATTTCCATGGGTTTTGATATCATATTTTCTCTGTCAGTTACTGTTAACCCAAACTCTTGACTTGAGAAGCCTTCTATCAGTGCTCCCCCCCCAGCCCCATTAACATTAGAAAAGACACAATCGTGGTCATTACTACAAATTCAAACTGGATTTCATTGTAAAAACAAAACAAAACAAAAAGCCTTCTAAAATAAAACAAGATTATAAAATCAGTTTATAAATTTGTTAGAATTTAACCATGTACCTTTCTGTCCACCTTGGCTTCCTGTGGATTCCTGTTGTGCATTCAGATTTGCACACAGCACAGCTTCTGACAGTAGCTGAAAGAAACAGAGTCACAGTGTCTGCTTGTAGCACCCTCGTTGTCACAGTGATCCATTCATTGAGATGTCTCACCTCTGAAAATGACAAGTGAAAAAGGACAAAATTAAAAATACAGAAATGACAATGCAAAACATAAAGAAAAAAGTAGACATTCAGATCCTAACTTCCCACAAGCCCAGTGGCATATCCAGTATGGGGCTAAACTGACCAAGCTATACAGCTTCTAGAACAAATCCGATGCAAAACTTCCCCAGATTAGCTGATGTCTCTACCCAGATGCAAGGTAACTAATAGTTTGACCGTGACTCCTTCCCATTTAGAACAAGCTGTTAAACTTGCAAGGTCAAAATCTAGAATAAACCCAGACAAATGCATATTTAAGCTTGTGCCCAAGCTTCAGACTAAAGGCTATATACTTTATGCTGTTGGGTCAGAGAGCAGAAGCTACAGAATCACCATCACCCCACTGAAATCCTTGGCTGTGCTTCTAGCTAAATTGATAAAATTGAAAGGAGCAGATGTTCTGCCCTATCTTGAGATCAGGCCTAATGAGACATTAACTGTGGATATAAATGCTTTTTATTTTAATTATACATTTTTTTTAGCCAGCTATATGACATGCAAAAAACTATGCTGTTACATAACCGTACACTTTCATCCACTATTGGTTTTTCTATTCTTTCAAGTGTAGCCTATTATAAAGGCTCTGTAAGCTTAAAAAGAAAATTTACCACGTATGGGAATTCTACAATGGGTGAACTACTGCTTCGTATCTGGGGGTCTCTGTTAAAACTGACAGTGAGAGCCAATGAACAGTAAAGGGAGTGATCACCACTGTCAGTCCACCCTTTAGTACTTTTCAGTTCAGAATCTAACTATGCACACTCCTGTAACTTCAAAACATTCGCTTATTGTCTGATGGATTTTCATCAGTGTGCTCTCTTCCACATATTTGTCAGATCAGAACACTACAGGTACCTACTCTCAATACTGCCAAATTAACAAAGCAAAAATCAATGATTAAAGCCCACAAGACTTCCACTGTCTGCAAGCTGCTTAATTTCCTGCTTTGTTTTGCTTTTAATACCTTGTTGTTGTTATATTGTTGTAAGGGTTCCTATGCTGTTATTCTATGCTTACATTAGAATGTGTATACATACAGCATGTCTACTTATAGAAGACTTCAGAGCTCATTCAGCAGCCATACCACAGGTCTCCCAGAGATCTGCATGACCTGAACTGCAGACATCTGCATGACCATCCACAGGGAGCTCCACCGACTTTTGATATGTGTCTTTTGATGGCAGGTGTTAGAGCCTCTGATGGAAGAGAACTCCAAGGTTTTGTGCTCTGGGCTCTGCACACATTGTAATCAAATATATATTTCTTTGTGTGACTCATAGAAAAAAATACCAGTCCCTCGGGATTTTAGAACTCTGGGTTTAAAAATGGAAACAACAGGAAAATATGTTCCACTGTCCAAGAACTGATCCAATAGCCACTGTCTTAAAATACCTCTGGCTATACCAATATCGATTCATTGCTATTGTTTTGTACTTCCAGAAGAGGACTGACAGGATGAGAGTCATCAGATGAGTTATTTCATCTGACATCAAATGGCAATGTTTTGTAATGACAAACTGTGGTTACAGAATAAGAGGAGTTGGAAGGGCTCAAAAGATACTATCAACAAGGTATGCACTCTGTACACTCTTCTAAACACAGGGCTGAAGCACCAGCTTCTTGAACGACCAAAGGCTCTATTCAGCCCTGCACAATGCACTTTTTCAGTTCTCAGTAGGACTACAGCAGGGTTTTGAGAAGGATTAATTTGTTTTATGTCTAGGGCCTAAAAAGCATCCCGCCCAGCACCAGCATCATCTCATAACAAACCAGAGCTTCATCTTAGATGAATCCCACTATTTTCAGAAACAATTTGAGATTTATAAGGAATGCAGGATCAGTTTCTTTTCAGACACTAAATATTTAAAAGTCAATCTTGCTCCTACAGAAAGAGGTAGGAGTTTCACCATTAGTTTGAATGGAAGTGAGATCAAGTTGCGGACTTACAAATCTGCATCTATTCGATTTTTTATTTTAGCTTGGAATTTTATGTATAGAAGGTCACTTCAAAAGCAAACCCAAATGTAATGTAGTTGCAATTACAGACTCCCTAACTCTGACAAAGCAGAGTAAAGGCATCACTCTGTAACAGTGATAATGGTGTTGTGTAGGCTGCACAAATCTATACAGATTGTCTTTTGAACAGCAGCTGGTGCTAAATTCAAAGTTCTTATTTGTGAGTTACAGACAGACTCCAGTAGCACGCAATGATTTATGCTGCCTGCTCCAGAAGCCATGCAGCTTCAGGAATTTTACTTTTTTTTAAAACTCCTCTTCACATACCAGTTTGAAAGTCTTATCCAACAGATACCAAGGGAATCCCAGTCAGCCATTCTTCAGTATGCAGCCTCCTTTACTGAAGCCAGGATTTGCATTTTCTGTTTTGAGAACCAGACAATTGTGACGTAGTGGACCCAGACATATTTTATTAACAAAATCTCCATGGCCACTAACCCACTTGTCACTATTCAAAATTTTGCCTCTCATAGCATTCATTTTATACAGAAGGATGATACACAATACATTTTAAATATCTACACTAAAAATGAATATTAGAAAATCCTATATTGTATTTTACCTGTCAGAGGTCATCAGAAACTGTATTTCAAGAAATCTGAAGGCATTAGATGGAGTTTGCCCAGTAGATTAATACTGAGCTGTGAACTTTCATCCTCTGCAGCAAGATTTCCATCCAACTGACATAGAACTGACATGCAGTAACACTTACAACCAGGGGGATCCAATTTAGACAGAGTTCAAATGGTTTCAAGCTAGTCATAGGTCACAGAGGTAAAGTATGCATAAGAGAGCTGGCTTTAATCAGAAGGTTTTCAGTAATGTCACACCAGAAGTGATAGGCCACATTGAAAATGAACTGGATGTTAGGCTTGAGAATTAAATTACTACAAATATTTAAATATTCTGAATATATTCTTTAAGACATTTTCACAAGCCCAAAAATATATCCCCCCCCCCCCCCCCCCACCAACAAAAAAAAAAAAGAAGATTGGGCAAACCAAAAAAAAAAAATTAATCACCATTTGCATCATGAATGTGATGTGTCTCTGTGTGGGGGATTGGTGGGGG